>PYUH01003975.1:0-35073 GCA_016808085.1 Suaeda aralocaspica
CGCAAATTTGCGACGGAATTTTCCGTCGCAAATCTGACTTTTTTGCGATGGAAAATTCCCTCGCAAATTAACGACGAAAAATTCCGTCGCAAATATGACTTTTTGCGATGGAAAATTCCCTCGCATATTTGCGACGGAAAATTCCGTCGCAAATCTGACTTTTTGCGATGGAAAATTCCCTCGCAAATTTGCGACGGAAAATTCCGTCGCAAATCTTGAAAATTCCGTCGGAAAATTCCTACTTTCCGACGGAAAATTCCCTCGCAAACTAGTGCATAATTTNAAAATTTTGCGACGAAGGAATTAGCGACGACACGTTTCCGACGGAATTCCGTCGCAAAGAAGTTTTCCGACGGAATTTCAGGATTTAGCGACGGAATTTTTCCGTCGCAAAAAAACCGTTTTCTTGTAGTGGCTGCTGTTTTTTTAGTTTATATGTTATTTGTTTGTTGGTGCTACTACTGGTTTGATTTTAAGCAAATAACGCTTTTTAGTTTGTTGATGTTGCAATTGTAATTGAGTTTGGTATTGCTGATGCTATTGTAATTGAGTTTGATGCTACTGTAATTGAGTTTGATGTTGTTGCTGCTGTAATTATTTTGATGTAAATAACACCTTTTTGTATTTGACGTAATAACAACCTTTATGTATTTGATGTAAATAACAACCTTTATGTATTTGTTGTAATTAAGCTTTAAAATTGCAAAAAAAAAAAAAAAATAGGCCTTATTTGCTGCAGCTTTCAAGAAAACCGCAACAAATAATAGCTTTTTTTTTGGAGGGAATTGGATTAGTTGCTGCGGTTTTCCAAAGAACTGCAACAAATAACCGGCTTTAAACCACAGCAAATAAGGATTTATGTACTAGTGACTACACTAACCTCAATCGTTCAGTAAAGCTACGAGTAATGTGTGATGTAAAGTGCAAGAACAATCGTGACATGCATGTTTCCATAGAAGTTTACCGTCAATTGTTTTCTAGTGTGAAAATCTTGATTACACATTCGAGTATCACAAAAATTACTGTAAGAGAGTTTTGTTTAGCAAGCGTGAGGACGGCGATTGTATGGTTGTCTTTCAGGATGCAGCTTCCAAGATAACAGATGAAAGCTCTTCAGATTATCAATTTAATCAAGAAAACATATATCGACTTCTTATGTTGCTATGCCTGTTGCCGGGACTTTATGTATCTATGTAGACGTGCATATACGACCTCCTCTAAGTTTTGCTTTAGATGAACACCTTAAGGATACTCTAAAATGAAACTCTACCGAAAATTGAAGGAAAGGAGTTTATGCTTCTTTTTAATGCCTACTAGCTAGTAGACATAGTCGTTGGTAGACTATGGCTACTAGACTCGATAAGTGGCGCGCTTACTAGAATATTACTAGTATTTTTTTAATTATAATTAAGTTTTCTATGTTGTGAGCCATTGCATTGGTTTTCAATGTTATTATCATTGTTTTATTATACGTGCACTCTTCTTTTTTCAATGATTGATACTTTTATAAATCACTTATAGTAGCATGTCATGGATTATGTTAGCAATATATAGTAGAAAACATGCAAATTTGGACCAATTTCTGATAGTTATATCTAGATCAAGAAAAGGTTGCATACTTGTTATCAACTTATTTTTTTAGAGAAACTTATTATATATCAACTTAATTATTATCACCTCTTTATTAAAACAAATTAAAACTTTAAACAAATGGAGTAATAAAAAGTACTCCGTGTAAAAAATTTCATTAGTAACCTTTATCATCCTCATCGAATGTTTGATCTTTGAGTGATAACAATGTGACAATGGTAATTTGGAGAATGATCCATCCATTTTTGGCGGAATTATATAGATTAAGTTTTTTGAGGAAAAGCTAGGGATATTATTAATATAAGTCGAGCTCCGCCAAGCTAAAACACCTTGCGAGAAGTTTGACAACCATACAAACTCCTCTCTATCCGGGGGACAGAGACGAGCTAATAGGTGAGCTACAGTATTACCCCCACGCCTAACATGAGAAGCATAGAAAAACTGAAAGCAAGAAACCAAGCTACTAATACTATCAATGAACATGAAGAGACTACTTCTACCCGCGGCTTTCCTACACACCTTGCTTACAACCCCTAGTGTGTCACTCTCCAACCAAACAGCCATAAAACCCAGCTTTCGAGCCAGACTAACTCCAAATTGCGCCGCTGCAGCTTCTGCCACCGTCGGGCTCCATCCTGCCTTCACTCTTCTCGAGGCATCCGCGAGGATTCGCCCCTCTTCATCACGTATGACCACGCCATTGGCCACCCCTATTGCCATTGGCCACGCCATTAACCTTTACCATGTTCATTGGGGGATATGTCCAGGTCGCTGCAAGAGGGAACTCCCACATTTGTTGGTGTAGTGAAAACTCTTGTCGCATACCGCTTATAATCCTCTACCAATTTGACAAAGCCAGTTGACATTGTTAGAGAGTCTGCATTATATTGCTCGTCAAATATGCGCTTATTTCGATGCCCATGCAAGTGTCCCAATCAAACAAAGCTCTTCACTCTTAGTGTTCGAGCACATCCACGAGAAGCTCTTCAGGGCTGCATTAACCTTGTTATTTATGGAAGATACTACCCAAATGTTGTGAACTTCAGGACACTCAAGTATTGCATGTGTTATCGACTCCCAAGGTGTGCCACACAAATGGCAGCTACTATCTTGGTGAATATGGCGTGCTGCTGGTGTTCCTCTTGTAGCTAAAATGTTCTTGCATGCTCTCCAAAGGAAGTGTTTTAATTTTGGGGGACCATCTATGTTCCAAATCTTCCCTCAAATTGCACCATCTACTTGATGTTATTGGTCTCCTCCTTACCAAGCCAATATGCAGACTTTACCGAGAACTCCCCATTGGTTGTAGGCCACCAATATCTTTGATCTTTTGTGGGTGGGGTGATCAAGGGTATTTGCTTAACAATCGCCGCGTCATCCTGCAAGAGATGTGCTGTAAGCTCCTCCTCATTCCACTTCCCACCATCCGCCTCCAGTAGGTCTGCCACCATCAAAGTCGGGTCCGAGCTCTGTTGTAAAGTAGGTGCTGCCCTCGGTTTCCCCTCTACCATCTATCCTTCTTCCCACACCCCTATACTCCGTCCATCACCAACTCGCCACTGCAACCCTTCCATTAGTAGAGATTTTGCTCCCCAAATTCTTCTCCATGTATAAGTCGGGTCGTAGCCCCTGCATGCCGCAAGGAGCTGAGAGACGAAAGAGGAAAATATTTTGCACTCAACACTTTATGTAATAAAGACTCCGTGTTGTTCATTAATCTTCATGCTTGCTTGGCTAAGAGAGCTTGATTAAATACTTTGAGGTCTCGAAAGCCCATTCCTCCTTTATCCTTTGGTAAGCAAAGTTTTTCCCACCGCAACCAATGCATTTTATGCATGTCTCCATTCTCACCCCACCAGAAATGAGCCACCATAACATGAAGCTCATCAATCAGTCCCTCGGGAATTTTAATAAACACACTCATCATGTAGGTGGGAATGGCTTGCGCTACGGCTTTAATCAAAATCTCCTTCCCCGGTTTGGATAGTAACTTCTCTTTCCACCCTTGTAGCTTCTTCCATAGTCTCTCCTTCAACCCTGCAAAAATCACCTTTTTGGACTTACCAATTATAGTGGAGAGTCCAAGATATTTATCATGTCTTTCCACTTCTCTTACTCCCAAAATATTACTGATTTCCATCCTCCTATTTGCATTCACATTTTTACTAAAGGTAATCTCAATTTTATTAAGATTAATCTTTTGACCTGATGGTCCTTCATTGGTACGAATTATATCGGCACTACAAGAAATTTGGCTTTGGGCAACGAAATAACAGATAAAGGGCCACGAAATTTAAATTCGAAGCCTTAGATACATGGGCATCAAAAAATTTTTGGTTGCCCATGTATATATTTGGGCAACGAAATTGTAAGTGGTAGCCCAAAGTTTTATTTTGTACGACGAGTATACAAAATGTGCTACAAAAGTTAAATTCGTCGCTCAACATACATATTGTGCAACGAAAAATTTAAACATTTTGTTGCCCAAAATTAAAAAAAAAGGCGGAAAAATATTATTCCCTACAAAATTGGCACGAATCACTTCTTCCACCTTCTTCCTCCTAAACCGCTCAATCTGTTTTCCCAACTTCTCACGTACTTCTCACCTTCTTCCTCGCACTCTTTCTTCCTCACAAATCTGATTCTCAACCAATTTTCACTCTTTCTTCCTCACAAACTCAATTCCGCCAATCTGAGTACTTGATACTACTCACAAAACTCCTCACAAAATTCGGGAATTCTTGCTGTTATTAGTAATTGATACTACTTCGAACCAAATTAGCTTCAACAACAGTGAAATCTGTGCAATTTCGACTTGTGCTTCAAAGTAGTTTTTTGCAATTCTCCTTCTCCAAGTAATTAGACCAATCTTGTTGTAATTGATTTTTGTTATTTACTCTTGTTATTGTTGGTTCGAATTTATGGTGTTCATCAATCATCAATTGCATGTTCGAATTATCAATTATCAATTGTTGTTATTGTTGGTTCGAATTTATGGTGTTTTGAGCATAATATCAATTATCAATTGCATGTTCTAATAATCACAATCTATAATTGATTTGTTGCTATTATTGTTTGTTATTGGTAATTAAACTAATTCCGCCTATTATTCAGTGGTCTTATTGTGGTATTTTTACCTCTCGGCATCAAATTAGACAATTACCAAAATTACAACTAAATCTGCGCACAATTCAATTGTAAGCGAAAAACCCAATAATAGGAATTTGACTACTAATTGCGGAATTGAAACAACCTAATTTAGTTAGTCCATTAATTAATCAAGGTTTCCCTAACCCTAGAAATTTGACTACTCACTCATGATTATGAAAATTAAAGCAAACATAATTATAAAATTCATAATTGAATTCATGAAGTAATTAATAATTAAACTAATTAACATCAACAATTAACTAAATTAATTAGACTAAAGAAACTAAAAAGCATAAATTAAACTAAGTAAAAAGAATAAAAAGTAAAAGAATTACCAAATTGAAGAACAAATCGAAGAACTTGAATTGAATTGAAAATTATTGTTAAGAACAAAAACCCTAATTCCCCAAATTAATTTGAGAGAGAAAATGCTTAAAGTAAAACCTAAAAGTCTAATTCTAAATTATGAAAAGCATAAGTTGTTTTGCCTAGAAAGTCGTGCCTATTGTACCCAAAGTTGGGCTTACAAAGTCTAAGTACGAAGAAAATAAAAGAAGAATAAAAATCCCAGAAAAACGGCTGATGCGGGCGCATAGGAGATTTATGTGCCCGCATCAACCTCCCAGAAGCCCCTTTCAGCTGATTTCTTCATTAAATGCGGGCGCATGTCATATTTGTGCGGCCGCGTAGATACCTCAGAAGCTTATTTTCTTTTCTTCTTATTTCTTCATGATTTCTTCAAGACTTGTTTACATAGCTTTTTTTGGCATGCACTTCCATGCATCTTCATTCTTATCCCGTCCAAGCTTTTCAGCTTCGTTCTGAGCCTCAATTTCTGTGCTCCTGAAATAACAAAACACACCAAAACCGAGCATGATAACCGCAAACGATAAAATCAAACTAAAAAGCTCTAAAATTGCCGGAAATCAATCAAACTTGGCGAAACACTTCAAATTAGCTAAAGAACACCAAATGAGCTAAAATCAAGCCAGAATAACAACCACTGGGCATAAAATTAGCCCGAAAACAGGGGGAAAAACACCATAAAAACTGCACATATCAAATTCCCCCAAGCCAAGCCTTTGCTCGTCCCGAGCAAAGATAACGAAATGACTTTCACCCCATAAAAACATATGCATCACAACTCAAGGATCCTTCCGAGTTTACTAAGATCAAAGCAAGTCAAATGCTACACATTCCTAAGCAAAAGTCAAACAAAGCCAACCAAACAAGTTTAGTGAATCGATGACTAGAATAGCTCAAGGGTTGTCACTCCACACAATTGAGCATCTAACAATGTAGCTCACCCTCACCACCCAACCATAAGAAAATGGAATGCAAATGCAATAAAGTGTTTAAATGCAAGTTTTGAGGAGCCCAAATCCACATCTCACACCTCATGCAAGTGTTTAAAGGTATACACTCAATCCTAAAGTCGACTCGAAATGCAATTAATACTCTACGACCTTGCCAAAAGACTCTTCCACAATCAACCAAAGCATGCACATGAAGATCAAAGAGGACTTTATAAGCTTGTAACGTAAGGCTAGGGTGAAGGGTAAGATAAATTTGGGATAATGTGGCTGAAAATACGGGGTATACGCATAAAACATCGGAGACTCACCAACACACTATTCAATAATATCAATGTCTCCCATCATCCAATTCCAACCGAATCAAACCAAACTTTTCAATTTTCATTCACTTCACACCTTTATTTTCATTCAAAGCACAAATATAAACCAAATTCAAGCTTTTCATTCATCTACTTCAATTTCAACTTGTTTTTCTTCCCTTTTTTTTTTCAATTCTTTTTTTCTTTTCTTTTTTTTTTCTTCAATTTCATTACTTTTTTTTTCTCTTTTTTTTTTCCACATCACTTCAGTTTCACGACTCTTAATAGTTGGCCATTAAGACCAAACCATCACACGTACATAACTGGACTCCAAATCACATTTAGAAACCAACACATTGTGTTTTAAAACACAATTCCAGCCATTGGTACGCAGAGCCTTAATGTGAAACTTATAGAACCTCCTATACATCAAAAATTCACAATTTCACCTAATCCTCCAAATACACCATCTCAACAGGCAACAACCACAACAAACCACAACATGACTCCCCCAAGCCAAACTTGGGCATACAGTATGTCAACAAACACCGAGGCCAAAAAGGGTTGTAATGCGGTTAAATTTTGTGAGGGATATAGGCTTAAGAAAACACAGGAATCAGGGGAAAAGTGTTCAGCATGAAAATCCTAATAAGTATTGAAAGCTCTAACACAATTGAATGCTCTATCATGCGCAACATGCAACAAAAACCTCAATCAAAGCTACTCAGTCCAATGGCAACCAAGACATAAATGGCACCAGGAACTAAGCACACATGAAAAGAAAAAGAATACGATTTAATGTAGCCTATAAGATTAAAAGTGCTCAAAATCCTCCCGCTAACACAGTTCAAGTCCAAGACCCAAGCAAGGTTAGCAGAGTTGACAAAAACAAGGAATGCTAGCAATTAAGACTAAGTCATGCCCGGCAAATCACACAAGTAAACTCATCCGAATACAAGAATCATGAAGTTTCCAAAAATTAAGCAAATGGGTAAATGAAAAGTCAAATCAACGAAAAACCGGGGGAGCATCTAGCCAATCACAATAAGAATCTCTTTTTAAAGCTGAACTACATTAAACTAGGAAAGCAAGTACATTTTTTTGGTTACATGTAAAACTCCCGGCCTTAAGGGACGGTACAAACATGTAATTAACGGTTTACAAAAGCAGTAAAAACTACACTGAGAAGCAGAAAAAAAACCTAAGGCTAAACAGCTATCCCCAAAACATACAAGTACAAGCAAAAGGAGAACGGGTTTAGGAACATCTAACCCAATGTAAATCAACCAAAACCGTAAATCCAATATCAGAAGTCCTAGTCCATGCTCGAAATCGTCATATCTGCAGGGCGGAAAAGAAACCAAAACCAAGTCCAAAAAGAAAAAGTGAAAAAAAAACTAAAAAAAACAAACTATTTACAATTAATTACAACCTATACAAGAGTAACTAATCACCCCCCCCCAAGCCAAACATTGTCCCGTCCCGGGATACATAATCAATAAAAATGGGGAGGGGAATAGAAGCTGCAGACCGTCCTACTGCTGCCCGGGCCCGCCATAAGGTGGAAACTGGGAGTAGTAGTGGTGGAGTGGGTAGGAGGTGGGGTCCACATTTGGGTCGTACTGGGGTGGCCAGTTAGGGTGGTTGGGAAATGGCTGCACGTTGCCCTGGTCGACATGGTGCAGGTGCTCTCTCCACTGGACCCGCTGCAGATGATCCACATCGGTTCGGAGACCATGGACACTATCATCTAAACTGTCAAACCGATGTCCGTATTGCTCGAACTGCTGGTCGATCTGATCGAACCGTTGAGTGTTGTAGGCATGCATTTCATCCAGGCGGTTCACCAGTGGGGTCATGTCAAAGGCGCCCTGAGGAGGTGGGAGTGGCGGAGTTGGGTGTTGAGGAATGTCCTCCTGAGGGACACCCCCTGCCTGCTGCATTACTTGGGCCATTCTAAGGGCCCTCTTCTCGGCATCCGTCCTCTCGACCAGTGGGATAGGGTCTGGGGGGATCCTCCAGGGGTTCACGCCTTCGGGGTGGTCAAGGTAGTAGGTGGAGGTGAAGGCATTGGGAAGGTAGCACCAAGATAGTTCCCGGACATTCCATACCAAGCGTTCCTGTCGGCCCCTGGTGTATGTTCTGCAGAACCCGGCAGCCCGTAAGGAGGGAATGTCCATCAGCGGGTTTTCTTCAACGGGGTGCAACCCTTCAAAGTTCTCTCGGTGGCCCAACTAGTAGGCTAGCCAGGTAATCATGCCTCCACAGTAAATGACCCCCGTGTTTGTGGCACCTTCAGCTATCTCAGCAAATCTACGGGCAAGGAAGAACCCGTAGTTGTAGTCTCGGCCTTGTAGATGGGAGCCCTCAGTAGCTAACCACAGAAGTCTGCGATCATCTGGGATAGACTTGCCCCAGCTCTCCTTAGGAAAATAGGCAATAGACAACAAAACGGAGGAAGTATCGGAGAGCTGCATGCTGAACCTCCGAGGTCTTACTGGTAGATGAGGCATAGGGGGTGGTGCCGTCAGTGATACCCACCAGGAAGCCTCCCTCATAGTTGGACCAACTATGCTCGAGAGCTACGGAAAACAAGTTTGTCGGGTCCCAGAAGAAGTGTTCGTTGAACTGTTGCAAGGTGAGCCTCAAGGGTGCCGAAAGATTGTGAAGCTGACTACCCCCGTTCGAGCTGTCGGGTTCTGGGTTCCGTACAATAACCCTGAAGTGAAGTGGAAGGTGGAAAGGAACTCCAGAGTGAGTTCCCGGTATGTAGGTGGTGCCATTGGTTCGCCATCAGGTCCTGGCATGGTGACTCCAAGCCATGCACCCCAGCCGATATTATCCGCCATCTGGACCACTTGGTCAGTGATCCCCAACTCATCGTAGGTGCTACGGTCAAAGAATCTGGTGGAGCGGATGGGCCGCTTTTGCAGTCTCTCGAACCGGGCTTGTTGTTGGCGGCGGTTTGGTGGTGCGGGGTCTCCAGAACTGGAGCCCGCAGGTTGTTTGCCTCTAGAAGCCGAGGTAGAAGATTCGGTCCCTTGTGATTTCCTTGAAGTTCTGTGAGAGTTCATGGTTCCTGACAATCGAAAAGGGATGCATTAGAACCGTAGTGAAGATCGTGACAAAACAACATAACATAGCAAACTCATGCAGTGAAAAATTCTACAAATAGACAAATTGAGCGGAAATTTCGGCATGACCCGTCTATTTTATCAATCTAATCAAAAGCCGCGAGGCTACCAACAATCACCAAAACCAATATTTTTCAACAAAAATCCAAGGTTTCCACACATTTCCAAGGGTTCCAACACAAGTCCAATAAAATCACCATTCTCATGAAACCAAAAGTGCAACAATTACCAACACCTAAACCTCGATTAATAATCCAAAGCACCATATTTCACTAAGTAACAAACTACACTCATGGAAAGGAAATATAACCAAGCTTCCATGACATTATCAACACAATTTAAGGCAAAAATTTGACAAGTCAAGACTACAATATCATCATCTCAAAAAACCAAAGCATTGTACACAAACTAAAAAGAGAGCATGAATTTGCTAAGTTATAAACTTGAAATTGAAAATTAATAACAACTAAACAAGCAATTATTAACATCACACAAGCATAAAACCCAAGAAAAACATAGTAAAAATTCGTAACTAAGGAACCCTATAGTGTGAACGCCATGAAAAATCAAGAAAACTTGTCAAAACTTACTCAAAGTTAGATTTATACCTTAATAGATGAAGATGAATTGGAAGCAAAGCAGAAAAAACGCCCGAAGAGTCCAAAATTAATCAAAAAACGCCCCAAATTTCCAGAAATTCGCGCGCCCCTATTGACCCCCAAATTGCAGATTTTTTCGAAAATTAATTGAGGGGTTTTGTTGAGGGAGATGAGAGGATGCTTGTGTTAAAATTTGAGTTGATTTGGAGAAAGATTGAGTGAGATAAGAGAGAAAGAAATTTTTAAGTGTGAGGTTTTAATGGAGGTTGAGGAAGATGAGGGAGATAATGTGAGGTGAGAAGTGAGGGAATTAAAAGATAAAAGGAGTAAAAGAGAGTAAAAGAAAGAAGAAAAAAAAAATAATAAATTCGGGCCGAGATGCGCCCGCATCTTATGCGGGTTTCAATTCATGGGGCTACTGGGGGTCTGATGCGCCCGCATAAAATTCTTATGCGCCCGCATCGACCCCAGCAGTAAAATCCTTGGGCGTTCTGTAGGTAAGATGCGCCCGCATAAATATGTTATGCGCCCGCATCTTGCCTTTTCTAAAAATTTCCTAGGGTTCTGGAGGTAAGATGCGCCCACATAAATGTCTTATGCGCCCGCATCTTACTTTTTCAAAAACTTTTATGGAGTTCTGGGGGTCAGATGCGCCCGCATAAGTTTCTTATGCGCCCGCATCGACCCCATTTCATCCGATTTTTGCTTCCTTCCTTCCTCTAAAATTTTCTTTTCACTCACCTTGACCCTTACTTAGATTTTTTTAACTACGGAGTGCAACCGAAAACCTCTAGTTACTCAATTACACCTAAAAGCACACAAAAGCACATGAACACAGCTAATTAAAAATTACGAAAACAAACTAAAACACACCAAAACACACAAAAAGAGTTAAAAAGTGATAGAAAGCTCGGGTTGCCTCCCGAGAAGCGCTTGTTTAGGGTCATTAGCTTGACCATAGCTCTGGAGTGGTCAGTGTGAATCGGGATTGTAGAATTGCACCTCTTCTACTAATCCAACCGCATCACCTTCATAATAGAGCTTCAATCGTTGTCCGTTGACCTTGAACTTTTCGCCTTTATCATTTTGGACTTCAACGAACCCGAATTTGCTCACCATAGTAACCGAAAAAGGACCGCTCCACCTGGACTTCAGTTTTCCAGGAAACAATCTGAGACGGGAGTTAAATAGGAGTACCCTGTCACCAACTTGAAATTCCCTTCTCCTGATTCTTTTGTCATGCCATCTCTTAGTCTTCTCTTTATATATTTTTGTACTATCGTATGCAGCTAAATGGAATTCATCGAGCTCATTCAGTTGAAGGAGTCGCTTTTCTCCCGCAAGCTTGGCATCCATATTCAATTCCTTTACTGCCCAGTATGCTTTGTATTCTAATTCAACCGGAAGGTGACACGCTTTACCATAAACTAACCGAAACGGTGAGGTGCCAATTGGAGTTTTGAAAGCCGTCCTATACGCCCATAGAGCATCATAGAGCTTGTTAGTCCAATCCTTTCTCGATTTTGCAACTGTCTTCTCGAGGATAGACTTGATCTCGCGATTGGAAACCTCAACTTGGCCGCTTGTCTGTGGGTGATATGCTAGTCCTGTTCTGTGGTAAACACCGTACTTTTCCAGCAGCTTATCTAACCTTTTCTCATGGAAATGTTTCCCCCCATCACTGATGACAACTCTAGGGACTCCGAACCTAGGAAAAATGACCTGCTTAAACAACCGCAAAACCGTATTAGAATCACAATGGGGGGTAGCAAGAGCTTCCACCCATTTAGAAACATAATCCACAGCAACTAGAATGTAACGGTTTCCATTAGAAGATGGGAAGGGTCCCATATATTCAATACCCCAAACATCAAAGATCTCAACTTCCAATATACCTGTTTGAGGCATTTCGTGCCTTTGTGAGATGTTACCTGTTCGTTGGCATGAATCACAAGACATAATAAAGGCTCTCGCATCCTGTAAGATCGTGGGCCAATAAAAACCTGATTCAAGGACCTTAAACATCGTCTTGGAAGGTCCAGCATGACCTCCATAAGGTGATGAATGGCAATGGTAAAGAACACCATATACTTCCCATTCCGGAACACATTTCCTGTATAAACCATATGCACACTCACTAAACAGGTTAGGATCATCCCAAAAGTATCGCTTAACATCATGCAAAAATTTCTTTTTCTGCTGATAAGTCAAATCAGAAGGTAAAACACCTCCTACAACGTAATTAGCGAAATCAGCAAACCAACGGGAATTCACACAAACAACAAACAATGTTCATCAGGGAAAGATCGTCAATGGGGGGTAGAGATCTCCCCATCATCATACCGTATCCTCGATAAGTGGTCAGCTACCACATTCTCTGTCCCTTCTTATCACGAATCTCGGATCAAACTCTTGGAGCAACAAAATCCACCGAATAAGCCTAGGTTTGGCTTCCTTCTTCCCAAGGAGATATTTAAGAGCTTATGGTCCGTATAAACAATAACTTTCGAACTACAAGAAGCACGAAATTTATCTAAGGCATATAAACTATAGCAAGCAGCTCCTTTTCCTGGGTGGCATAATTACTTGAGCTTCATCTCAAGCTTACTGGCATAAAAATAGTGTGCAAGACTTGATCTCTCCTTTGACCTAAAACCGCACCAACTGCAAAATCACTAGCATCACACATTATTTTGAAAGGTAAATTCCGATCTGGGGACTGTATAATGGGTGCCAAAATTAGTGCATTTTTGATCATATTAAAGGACTCAAGACACTCATCAGTGAATTTAAATTCAGCATCTTTTAACAGCAATTGAGTTAGTGGTTTTGCAATTTTAGAAAAATCCTTAATAAACCTGCGATAAAAACCAGCATGACCCAAAAAACTTCTTACCCCTTTAACATTCACTGGAGGTGGCAGTTGCTCAATTACCTGTATTTTCGCCTTATCCACCTCAATGCCACGTTCGGAGACCAAATGTCCCAAAACTACTCCTTCATTGACCATGAAATGACATTTTTCCCAATTTAAAACCAGATTTACCTGTTCACATCTTTCGAGAACTTTAGTCAAGTTAGTCAAACATGAATCAAAATCAGAGCCGTAAACACTAAAATCATCCATGAAGACTTCCATAATGGACTCTATGAATTCAGAAAAAATGCTCATCATGCAACGTTGAAAAGTAGCAGGTGCATTACATAAACCAAAAGGCATTCTACGATATGCAAAAGTACCATAAGGACATGTAAAGGTCGTTTTCTCCCTATCATCAGGATGGATGGGGATCTGAAAGAAACCCGAATATCCATCAAGATAACAGAAATACTTATTCTTAGCTAATCTTTCAACATTTGATCAATAAAAGGAAGGGGGAAATGGTCCTTTTTAGTTGCAACATTCAATTTTCTATAATCAATACACATCCTCCATCCTGTGACAACTCTAGTAGGGATTAGTTCATTTTTTTCATTACGAACAACAGTTGTTCCCCCTTTCTTAGGGACTACCTGTACGGGACTTACCCACTGGGAATCAGGCACCGAGTAAATAATACCTGCATCTAGAAGTTTAAGAACTTCCTTCTTCACTACCTCTTGCATGTTAGGATTCAAACGTCGTTGACCCTGGATACAAGGTTTGTGACCTTCCTCTAAATGAATTCTATGCATACAAAAATCAGGACTAATACCAGTCAAGTCATCAGTAGTATACCCAATAACCTTCTTATGAGATTTAAGGACACACAAAAGTTTATTTAAGTGACTATCAGTAAGAGAAGCACTAACAATGACAGGGTACAACTTCTTATCATCAAGAAAAGCATATTTCAAGTGAGAGGGGAGGGGTTTCATCTCAGGTTGGGTTACCTCTTTAACAGAACAAACCTCTTGAGGTAACTCAATAAATCTCCGGCTCTCCTCCGAGTTCAATTCCTCACCAGTAAGATCCTGGACTAAATTATCAGCATCAATTATACCTTCACCTGCATCAACATCAAGACAAACAACGACCTCCAGAAGATCTTTTGTAGTAGATCGAGGCATATCATCAAATACAATCTCATCAATGACATCGATAACATAACATGATTGTTCCATCATTGGACTCTTAAGAGCAGCATTAAAATTAAAGGTGACTTTATCATCCCCTACAGACAAGGTCAGACTACCTTTTTTGACATCGATAACAGCACCTGCGGTGTGTAAAAAGGGTCTACCAAGAATAATTGGGATATGAGCATCCTCATCCATATCTAACACAACAAAATCAACAGAATAAAGAATTTCCCGACTCTCACCGGGACATCCTCTAAAATACCTTTAGGGTATTTCACTGTCCTATCCGCTATCTGCAAGGTGATGTTAGTAACCTTTAAAGCACCCATATCAAGCTTTTTACAAATAGATAATGGCATAACATTAACACTGGCTCCTAAATCACATAATGCTTTGTCAATAAACAGAGGGCCAATGTTATAGGGAATAGAAAAACTTCCTGGGTCCTTTAGTTTCGGTGGTGACTTATTTTGCAATATGGCACTGCACTCCTCCGTGAGTGCTACGGTCTCCACCACACTCAACTCACGTTTCCTGCTCAAAATGTCTTTCAAAAATTTAGTGTAGGTAGGAATTTGAGTTATCAAATCAGTAAATGGAACAGTAACTTGCAAATTCTTAACAATAGCTAAAAATTTACTGAAATGGTTATCGTTCTTACTCCTGGTCACCCTGTTCGGAAAGGGCAACCTAACCTGTGGCTTCGGGATAGTATCAATCGATGTGTCATCTACCTTCTCTTTAGGTGCTTCAGTCTCCTTATCTGGAACTGTCTCTAAATCTTCAATCACCACATCACTGGTCTTCTTAGCTTCACCTGCAACATCAGAATTAACATCATTAGTAGGCATTTTCGGGCCTTCATAAGCAGCTCCACTCCTCAAGGTAATGGCATTGACATGGTCCCTNGGCATTGACATGGTCCCTCGGGGGATTCTGTGATGCCTGTGATGATGGGGGTGTGGGTTGTAATGGAAGGTGGCCTGGTTGCCTTTGAGCAGTTGATTGCGCAATCTGAGCTATCTGAGTTTCCAAGTGCTTGTTATGAGCCTGCATCGCCTCCATATTTTTCTGCATTTGCAACATCATATTCTTCAACTCCGAGATTTCTCCACTAGGTTGAGGTGGCATTGGCGGTGCTGGTAGTGGTGGTCTGCTAAAACCTGGTGGGTGTGGTGGTACATATCTCTGCATCTGCTGAGGTGCCTGCTGAGGTGGCACAGCTTGCTGAGGATTCTGGACAGTGCTGTTGTTCTTGTAAGAAAAGTATGGGTGATCCTTCCAACCCGAATTGTATGTATTAGAATATGGATTGTTCTTGTAGGCTTGAAAGGCGCATACTTGCTCTACTGAACTAGTACATGACTGGGAACTATGACCGAATGAACCACATGAATCACAGAAAGGATCAGTGCATCCCGAAAGTGCAGCTACAGGTGATGGTGGAGGAGCTGTGGTACCAATCTTGTCGAGCTTTTGACTTATGACATTGATCTCTGCAGCTAAACTCTCATACTTATCATCAACTACATGTTTCCCACCCTTCTTGGAATGCCCTCTAAGGTTACCAAACTGTGAATTATGAGTGGCAATTTCATCAATCAATTCATATGCAGCGTTGACTTCTTGGTTCATAAATCGACCATTAGCAGCAGAATCTAGCAAAGCCCTACTCTCATTACCCAACCCATTCTAGAATGACTGAACTAGAAACCATTTCTCAAGCCCATGATGAGGACACATTCTCAACAACTCCTTAAACCGTTCCCAAGCATCATATAATGACTCATCTGTCTCCTGATTGAAGTTAGTGATTTGGCTTCTCAATAAGGCAGTNCCTCAATAAAGCAGTTCTCTGTGGTGGGTAGTACTTACTCTGAAAAGCAAGAGCTAAATCCTCCCAACAATTAATGGTAGCCATATTGAGATCATTCAACCAAGTTCTAGCCTTGTCGTTCAACGAAAATGGGAACATTCGCATTCTGATGTAGTCCTTAGAGACGTTCATTTGCTTGATAGTATCACAGTATTGAAGGAAATTTTGTAAGTGTAAGTTCGGATCTTCCTTCAATGTCCCTGAAAACTGATTTCGTTCAACCATGTTCACAAGAGCCGGTTTCAGTTCAGAAAAATTGGCAGCCTCGGTAGCAGTACTGGATAACCTCCAGCCATAGACTCCGTACTAGGCAAGGAATAGTCTCTCAATGAACGGGCCGCAGGTGGCGGTGGTGGGGGGCGTGGTCCTCTACCTGTCCTTCTCCTTCGGCACCATTTCAACCTCTAAATACCTTCAAACAGCGGATGAAGGTGAACTCGAAAAACTGAGAAAAGTCAGAAACAATTTCCTCACACGATCGGGAGAAAAAATTCGGCGTCTACTACGTCTCAACCGCTTCAAAAATACTCGCTCGGGCTCAGTGAAATGAAAGTATCAGGCCGTGGTCGTTTTGCAAAACCATGAACCTGCACAATAGAAAATCCGAGCAAAGATAAGAAACAGCCCCAAAGAACTGAATAGTTTTGAGACTAAGAAAAAAAGGAAAATAAAAAGAAAACAGTATAAACCGGACGAACAGTAATTAAAAATTGCCTCCCCGGAAACGGCGCCAAAACTTGATGAGGCTATCGCACACCTATCAAAAATAAACCAAACAGCACTAACTAATGTAGCTAGGGAAGTAAGGACCGAATCCTCAGGGAAGCAATTGAACTCTATTAATTCTAAAAAGCTTAAACCGTACAAATGGCCTTGGTCGAGAAATGTTGATTAACTAAGTGACTACTAATTAACTACTAATTAATTACGGGAAAGTGACGAAGATTAAAACCAATAAATGAAGCCTAGGGTCATTCGGGTCACCAAGAACAACTAATGGATTCACTAACAAAGACGTTCAATCTCACAATTATCGTCAAATTAGGGCTCACTAATTCTCTCGAAATTAGACTCCCTCAAAACTCATCTAGCGGCTCTCGCTCATGCCTAGACTAATTCCGCCTATTATTCAGTGGTCTTATTGTGGTATTTTTACCTCTCGGCATCAAATTCGACAATTACCAAAATTACAACTAAATCTGCGCACAATTCAATTGTAAGCGAAAAACCCAATAATAGGAATTTGACTACTAATTGCGGAATTGAAACAACCTAATTTAGTTAGTCCATTAATTAATCAAGGTTTCCCTAACCCTAGAAATTTGACTACTCACTCATGATTATGAAAATTAAAGCAAACATAATTATAAAATTCATAATTGAATTCATGAAGTAATTAATAATTAAACTAATTAACATCAACAATTAACTAAATTAATTAGACTAAAGAAACTAAAAAGCATAAATTAAACTAAGTAAAAAGAATAAAAGTAAAAGAATTACCAAATTAAAGAACAAATCGAAGAACTTGAATTGAATTGAAAATTATTGTTAAGAACAAAAACCCTAATTCCCCAAATTAATTTGAGAGAGAAAAAATGCTTAAAGTAAAACCTAAAAGTCTAATTCTAAATTATGAAAAGCATAAGTTGTTTTGCCTTGAAAGTCGTGCCTATTGTACCCAAAGTTGGGCTTACAAAGTCTAAGTACGAAGAAAATAAAAGAAGAATAAAAATCCCGGAAAAACGGCTGATGCGGGTGCATAGGAGATTTATGCGCCCGCATCAACCTCCCAGAAGCCCCTTTCAGCTGATTTCTTCATTAAATGCGGGCGCATGTCATATTTGTGCGGCCGCATAAATACCTCAGAAGCTTATTTTCTTTTCTTCTTATTTCTTCATGATTTCTTCAATACTTGTTTACATAGCTTTTTTTGGCACGCACTTCCATGCATCTTCATTCTTATCCCGTCCAAGCTTTCCGGCTTCGTTCCGAGCCTCAATTTCTGTGCTCCTGAAATAACAAAACACACCAAAACCGAGCATGATAACCGCAAACGATAAAATCAAACTAAAAAGCTCTAAAATTGCCGGAAATCAATCAAACTTGGCGAAACACTTCAAATTAGCTAAAGAACACCAAATGAGCTAAAATCAAGCCAGAATAACAACTACTGGGCATAAAATTGGCCCGAAAACAGGGGGAAAAACACCATAAAAACCGCACATATCAGCCACAAATGGTGTTATATGTGTCACCGTAGGTTTTTAGAGCCTGATCACAAATGGAGACTTAATAGAAGGTTTTTTGGTAAAAAAGTTGAACGACGTCCTCCTCCTAATCCATTGTCAGGGCATGATGTTTTGGAGCAGCTACATGGATACTCTAATGTGAAATTTGGAAAAGAGCCTAACGGGAAACGTAAGAGAGGTGAACGGTATATAGTTCACTCATGGAAAAAAGTAAGCATCTTTTTCCAACTACCTTATTGGAGAAATCTCTTAGTCCGACATAACTTAGATGTGATGCATGTAGAAAAAAATGTCTGTGAGAACATACTAGGAACGTTGCTTGACTTACTCGGAAAAAACAAAGATTCCTTAAATGCTCGGTTGGATTTAGAGCAAATGAAAATGCATGATGATCTTCGACCGCAACTAGTAGGAGAGAAATATAAAATTCCGAAAGCCTCTTTCAACTTGACACCAAATGAGAGGAGGAAAGTAGTCACTTTTTTGTCAAAACTAGCGTTCCCAGACGGTTATTCATCTAATCTTTCTCGATGTGCATCTGTGGAATATGGAAAGATTATGGGAATGAAAACTCATGACTTTCATGTTTTCATGCAAGATCTTCTAACTCCGGCCTTTCAAGGTGTTCTAGACGAGAAGGTCTTGGAACCTTTAAGGGAGCTTAGTTTGTTTTTTAAACAACTATGCTCTAAGACCTTAAAAGTAGCTGACCAAGAGCAGATGGAAGTGAACATAGGAATTACTTTATGCAAGTTGAAGCGTATATTTGTCCCGGCTTTCTTTGATGTGATGCTTCATCTTCCCATACACTTAGTCACAGAAGCAAAATTGGCCGGTCCCGTGCATTATCGTTGGATGTATCGGTTTGAAAGGTAAGATATGTTTTATTGGTCTAAGTAGCTATTTATACAAGTGGTTGTTTTTTTTCTCTAACTTTACTCTTAACCATCAGGGCGATGCGAACATTTAAATCCTTTGTGCGAAATAAAGCTCGCCCCGAAGGATCAATTGCAGAGGGATATATCGAAAAGGAATTTTTGGATTTTTGTGCTAGATATCTATCTAAGATTGAGACACAATTCAATCGTCTAGATAGAAATGAAGATATGCATTGTCCACAACCTTATAGTCTACCAGTTTTTTCAATGAAGGGCAAGCCACTAGGAAAGCCAAATATAAAACAATTGAGTATTGAAGATTGGAGAAAAGCTCAATTGCATGTTTTGCAAAACTGTGAAGAAGCACAACCTTTCTTTGAGTAAGTATCCTTTCATGAACTAACTAGTAGAAGTAGAACAACGTGAATGAATTGGAACTAACAATTTTATAACTTTCAATTTCCATGAGTCAGGGAATATCAAAACATATTGGGGCATGAAGATATTAACTTTTGCAAGTGGTTTGAGAATAGAGTAAGAGTGAAAACTGCTGCTTATAATTTTTTTATATGTAAGAATAAAAAATTTAAAATAAATCATTTTTTTTCTTTCTTATGATCTTTTATAAAATAGATTGAACAACTTTGGAATGTTGGAGATGCTAGAGTAACAGAAGAACTATTGTGCTTAGCACGAGGACCAATGAAAGGTGTTGTGACATTTGATGGATTTGTTATAAATGGGTTCAGATTTCACACGAAAAAGCGGCAAAGACACCGAAAAACCCAAAATAGTGGCGTTATTGTGAGAGGGGATGCAGAGAGTGGAGGGAGGGACTTTTACGGAGTACTAGAAGAGGTTCTCGTCCAAGAGTATGGTGCTTTAAAAAATAGAACAAGTCCTAGAGTAGTATTGTTCCAATGTAAATGGTTTGATGTGTTCAATGAAGGAAGAGGGATAAGAAAGGACAAACTTGGATGTATACTTGTCAATATTTCTCGTCGATTGCAAACAAATGAGCCTTTTGCTTTAGCTTCTCAGATTGAACAGGTTTTCTATGTTGCGTCTCACAACGATAGACATTGGAAATTTGTCATCAAAGTGAATCCACGCAACTTTTTTGATTTCCCAAACGATGAAGAAACTGAACAAGATGAAGAAGTATGGAATACTATGGACGAAGGGGCAACTAACTTGATACAAATGATTGGTACAAGTGATGAAGAAATCACTCTAGTTAGAGAAGACATTGAACCAGAATTGGTTGATGCTAATGTCGTCTTAGAGGCTGCTAATGATGATGAGGTAGAGGAAGAGAGTGACGAGGAGGATGAAGAAGAATTTGATACGGAGTCTAGCATGGATGAGCTCAATGACAATCTTGAGGATGAAGAAGCTGAAAGTGATAACTCTTCTGATACACAATCAAATTAGTTTGTGATAACAATTATTTGGTGAATTAAGTACTTTAGTTTAGTTATAAAATTTTTGAACAATTGGTTTGCATTTAATTGTATGTTGGGATTTTATTTTGGTTCTTCTTTCGCAATAATACACGAATTATTTGTTTTGTCTTGGTTTTTTAATTGTTTTTAGAAAACTGAAAAGATGATGATATTTGTGATCATTACACATTATGCTACAAGAACAATTTATAGGACAATGGCTCCTCAATCTAGCATAGAGTGCAGTACAAGGCAGCAACATAATGCAAATGGGCCGCAACAGAATGCAAAGGAACAACTGAATTCACTTACAAATGGAGGTGAGGAACAGCTAAATAGAAATGAGGATCAGAATAACAATGCAGATGGGAGTCAGAATGCAAATGACCAGCAACCTAGGCTGACATATCGAGAGAAACGAAGACTTCAACAAGCTGAACTTTGCCTCAAATATCCTAATCGAAAGAGGCGTGGGCCAACAAGAGGTAAGAAATATGCCTCGCGGATATGGAATTCAGATTCTGCAAGAAAGATCAAGATCAATTTCATGGATGAGTTTCGGCGTGTGGTGGGGGAAAAGGCAAATGAATTTATCTGTGATTGCAGCACATGGGTGAAAGAGTTTTGTCCCCTAGATTCTTGGTATATTCTTTTTTAATATAAGATTACTCATAATAAAACCTTCGTACATTTGTTAATCCATTTTTTTTACTTTACATTCATGACAGGAATTGGGCAAAGATGAATAAAGCTAAAAAATACCAACTTTATGACAAGATCATGGTAAGTTTATTTTATTTTTATTGACAAATTATAAGCAACTTTATTTCCAAAAATAAAAGTTGCTTAATATGATTTCCTAACTATAAATACTATCATGAGAATTGACATTCATTTTGGCAGGGCAAATATGATTTACCTGAAAAGGTTGGTGGTGCTGATGTCATTGAAGCATTGAGTTTCCAGTGCTCTATGTTATATAAAAATTGGAGATTCAGGCTTAAGGAACAACACTTCAGGAATAAGTTAGTCACTGAAGCTATAAGCAGTAAACCAGACAATATTGAGGCGGAAAAATGGAATTGGTTGGTTTGTGAGTATTGGAATGATGAAAAGCGAAAGGTAATGTTCGAACCAACTACAAAGCTTACATCATGTAAATAATAACAAAAAATTTAAAACATAATATTGACTTTTTATTGTATTTTTTATGTGATTTGTAGCATATCAGTAAAGTCAACACAAAAAATAAGCTTAAGCAAACTGAAACTTCCGCAAATGGTTCACGGTCTACTGCAAGGATTTTCCATGACTTGGTATGAGTTTTTGTTGCTGAGATTTATACTTCTGTTAGTTTTCTTAATAATTTTTTAATGTTGGTTTTTATCATATGCTATTCTCCATCAAAAAGAAAATTGAAAATTATTCATACAACTCTTTATTACCTCCATTGAGTTTTGTGTGGTTTTTGTTTCTGCTGTGCTGGTTGTAGTTTGGGAGTTGGTTAGGTGTTTGGTAGTTCTGGTTGCTTGGCATGGGGGGGGGGGGGGGAGGTTGGCTAGCTTTTGGTTGGTTGTAGGTGTAAACTGCTTTTGGGCAGTCAGTTTGGTTCAGGTTCTCTCTGTCCACGAGGTGGAATCATTTTCACTACAACATGTGAGTGTTTTGTTTCTCTTGTGCTGGTTGTGGCCGTGTGTTGATTAGAGTGGTTGTTGTGTTGTTGGCGGGCTGGTTGGCTACTTAATCTTGTTTGTTGGTACTGGTCTCGTACATACTTATGATTATTTGCTCTTTGACATGCACCTTAATAGTCCACCTACTCAGCCATCTCAAGGTTGAAGGATCAATGATGCCGCTTGAAACCGAATATAGATCCTTTGTAGCCTTAAGTTTATTTGAGAAGACATAAAAAGTAAAACTCTTTGTCCATTTTTTATATTGGTGCGTCTGTTGGATAGTTATAAGGTTATCTTGTTTCATGCGTTAAAGCCAATTACAAATTTGTTTGTTATATGCGTTACTATCAATTATATCATCACAATATTGAATAAATTGTTGTGTATTAGGCATAAAGGAAGTGGCTGGGAACCTGGTGCCGAAAAAATTTTGAGCGCTAAAAAAGATCATGAAGAGAAAATGGAGAATCAAGGTGAGGGATACACTAGCGTCAAATCTTCTTATTCAGTTTTTGAAAGAAAAGTCAGGGTAATGTGGGGGAAGAGGACTTGTGTCCCAGGTATCTCGTCCCCAAAGAAACCAAGGTTTAAGTGAGAGTAGTAGATTAAGTAAGGATAAATTATCGAGCATAGATTCAACAAATGATAAAACGACGGCTGCAACAAAATAGGCTTTCACTTTATTTAATGAAATTGAGTACCTTAAGGCATCCTAATTAATGCTCAAACTTCAAATGCAGAGCTTATGCATCCAATATGAACTCAAAGCAAGTGTATCAAGATCATATCGAATCAAAGACGTGAAAAGAAGCCAGAGAAGAAATGGTGAAAAATGTTTGAAGAATTAGGTAAAGAATGCTATCCTTTCTTCCTGTATCATAATTATTATGTTTGAATATATAAACCTGTTTGTTTTTTTGGTGTCATATGGTAGATTTTTATTCATCATTCACATTGCTTTGGTGTGGAGAATCAGAGAAGGCAGTTGGGTATGTCCCTAGCATACTACTATTTTCAGACTCATAAAGGTTATGTACGGTTTATCTTAAGTAGGGTGTTGTAATTTATAGGGGCAGGGATGAAGAAAGACTTTAAACATGCATGACTAATCTAAGAATTCAGAGGGTTTTGTTTTGAGACAGTTCAATCATTAGTTTATCAGTTTTTTTGAGGTAATTAAATTTGTAAAGGAAAACAACAGGAGGTAATTTTTGAACTGCTAGATCATTCACCAGGTATTTGAGGTAAAAAATAAACTTGTCAATTTTTGTCTCTTGTTTGGCTAAGGTATGATGAATGGTAACATAGTCATCATGTTATGCACTTTTTACAATCATATAATATTTTAGTTATTAGTTGTCTCTCTTTATGTGTGAACAATTTGAGACGGAATTGTGCTATACCTTAGTTTTTGTTAACAACTTTTTGGCTCTCTGATGTAGTAATATATGTAATATAAGATATATATATTGATTCTACGAATGGCAGGTAGCTAGTAGGATGATGACTATAGAATGATGGATGAATTATACTGTGCATGCAAAAGCGCAAACGTCCCAAGAACCAATTGTAACTAGTTACGAACTTCAAAAGGATAGTATTAGTTAGTTATATAATGTAGTTTTCCTATTGTTTCGCAAAATCAAATAGCTCTTGGTGGTATTTGTCCTCGAAAAGTCATTGTGACAACCTTACAACTTTTTTCTTGATATTAGTTGATTCGATTTATCTTAATGATCAAATCTAATGTCATTGAGCTTTCACTCATTTATATATATGGAAGTATGGTAATTTTTCCTCCACAGGCTCAGTCATCCAATGATTGTCTTGGCTAGTGAAAGCCATAATGTGCTCATATTCAATGAGAATGTATTATGTTTAGCGAAGCATCTTTGGGTCGTCTATAAGGGTGATTAAATCGTTGCAGCAAAGCACATAGGCAACCATAATTAATTTTGGTGTCAAAAAAATAGTTTGGGACCTTTGCGACAAATATAGATCGTTTGCACAAAAAAATATAACGATATGGGGCATCACTTTTTCGGGGCAACAAAAAGACCAATATGCACTAAAAATCAATTCGATTGGCACAGAAAAACAGCTTAGCCCTAAGGCAACGCAACAGTTTGTTGCAGCAAAATTATTTGGGCAACCAAGTAATAGAGTTTTTTAACTACTAAAGATTTGGTAGCAAAACACACTTTGGTGCAACGACTTCAATTTTTCCCCGGCCTCCCAAAATCCATTGGCGCGAGCCTTGGGCTGTCGACCCCCCCGACGCGTTTTACTGTTTGCCTAATCCCTTGGGCGACGAAATCAGTGTTTGGTGCGTAACTTTCGACATCCTGGAGATGTTGCTCTAGTAAACAGTATGCTAATCATCTAATGCTATCATCTCAAAAAAGAGGTGAGAATTCTTGGTGCCCGCTTACAAACACGTGCCCGCATGTAACATAGACTTGAGCCCTGCTTTGTAAGTAGCCCGAAAAGCATCAGCAACAAAAGGAAATAAATATATTGAAAGCGGTCCCTTGCCGGAGACCTCTGGTAGAAGAGACGGACACCACGACCGCTCCATTCACTTTGAAGCAAAAGGACACTGTTGAGACACACTCATTACCCTCCTCACCCAATCCATCTTAAACCCCAATTTCAACATCCACCCTCTCCAAGAAGGCTCCCACTCTACTCGATCATAGGCTTTACTTATATCCAGTTCATAGCTATGGTACCTTTATTTCTCTCTCCCTTCTCTTCATGGCTGAAAATTCAAAGCTATCAACTCATTCTCAGTTATACGACGGCCCATAACAAAAGGCACTTTGAAGGGGAATCATATCATGCAAAGAGCTTTAATCCGATTTGTTAGCATTTGGAGATAATTTTTATAATTCAATGGCATAAGCTAATTGCCTAAAGGTCCGTCAGTTTTACGGGATCATTGCATTCGGATAAGAACTATGCCTGGTTTGTTTTGAGTACATTACTGAACCTCCTCCCCCTGCCACCACTATTACAAGCTCACTTACCCCCTCCTACTATGGTGCCAACTTTTTGGAAAAAAAAGCATGCATTTCAATCCAAACCTGAGCTTGTTGGGTGCATATTAAATAGCGCGGTGCAACTTCAATCTCCATGGGCTCTTGTAGGAGTGTCGTCTTGAAGAAGTCACTTTGCTGTCAATCCCCTCCAACCCTCCTCATGGCCATATCGACCCTTGTCACTATAAACAAGGTAGAGAAAAAGCTAGATTATCCTTCCACTCTCATCGGATCCGTACCCACTCCCATTCTCATTCTCATGCCTTTAATCATATTTCTCCATTTCCGTGAACGTGCGTTGGATGGAATAAGCTGTGTTTTTATCCCATCCTTTAACTCACTCACCTAGCTCTCGAATGCCAGTATGATTCTTCTCCTTTTTGACGTAATCATTCCAGCTCATTGCAAGCACTCACCAACCTCTGCAAATTATTAGCATCTAGCCTCTTTCCTCTTTGTGGCCTATTATACAGCTCTGTTTCCCCACCTCACAACTCGGCTCTGAGGGCCGATGTTCTTTTCGCCCACTTATCCAGATCCGTTGGCACACGTGTGCTAGCCTTACTTGAGGAATCTCACCTTATCATGGTTCCCGCCTCTCTTACTACATTCTCACACTCTTTATTGACCAACCAAAAATCTTCAAACCCGAAAAAGACGGCTTTTGCGAAAATGTAGTTGAAACCCCCCAGATTTTTTTTTTTAGTATGATTATGTGTATGGTCCAATTATAAATCGGTGAGATGTTGGATTTCATAATCCGCAAATAACGAGCAACCACCCTTCACAGGCTACGAACCTATCTATTCTTCCTCTTATCACGTGTCCACTGACTCCCTTTCCACGTATAAATAACTATACTTCCTATTCCACGGTCCCTCACAGCACATAATCAGCGCCTCCCGGATTGGTCTATTCACCTCTCCCTTCTTATAACGCCTCCCTCTTTCTCACTCTCACTCAAGATTTCATTAAAATCTCCAAACAATAAAGTCAGTGCCACTCATTTTGTGATATTTTTCAGTACTCCCATGTTCTATGTTGATTTTCCCTCTCGGGCCACCCGTACATCCCGAACTAGTTGCCATTTCGCCACCCTTCTCCTCACGGACATCTCCCATAAAGTGATGAGCTGAATATTATATGTCCTCACCTCTCATCTCTCCACAAAGTCCATCCCCGCGATTGTCCAACACTACTAAGATAGACACCATCAACAACCGCATCTTTTTTTGACACTCTCCCAAGACTGTGCGGCAAGCAGTATCTCCAGAACGAAGACAAATTTGGCCCTTCCCTCCACATTATCTCGAAGGAAGTCTACTGTGTCCGGGTGCCAAGCCCTCGACATTTCCCACTTATTATTTCATTGCTTTTCGCGGGTGTGAGTGTGCCACCTCCGCTAACTTTGTCACTTGTATACTTCTACTGAATTTTGCTGCACTTTTCTTTCTTTAGTCGTGCCACCTCCTCGTCTCGTCGTTATCAACCTCCATCTCTTCTAGTTTCTCCTTTTTGTCACTACTGCCCCCACCCACGTTGCCCCTCCCCCTGCATACTCTCTTCCACCAAACTCCCTCCCTCTTTTTGGCCATCTCTCTCTCAGCACTCCTTCTTCCTTCCCCCCCCCCCCCCCCCCCTCCCCCTTTACTGGTTTGCAGGCGTTGTTATGCTGGTGCTCGTAGTAGCATGTTTGTCAACCTCACCACCCTCTTCTGCATTCTCCTCCTCTCTAGGTCTCGCAATTAATCGTCCATCCTTTTGTTCATGTAAGCCCTCCCCCTTCTCTTTACTTAGTAAGACTGCTTTAGGTTTAATTGTCCCCTCATTCAATCACATCGCTACACCCTCCCTTCCTTTCTCATTCCCCTGTCTGATTTTTTTGGGCGAGTTCCAAAAAAATTTCTCGCACATCCTTCGGTCCCGTATCTTCGCCCTCCTTTGCCCCTTCTTATTCGCCTCCCATGGGAGCTTATTCCTCTACATATCTTCGCGCAACAATCTGGCATACCCCCTCACTGCACTCCCTCCCTCTCTCTCCATCCCTATCTTCCCACCACCTAGCAGAATAAGGTAATTTCTCAACTTCACGGTAATACTCCCTGTATAACGTGTTTTATGTTGTTTTTTTCCCTCATTTTTCGTTTTGATCTTGTGCTAAATATTAAGTTTATGGCTTTTCTTTTGTTAAATCCGTATTATTCATGTGATTTATGTTGTGGAAACGACGTGAGCGGCTTTAGTTGACTTGTAAGAGCTTTTGCGTTATCTTATACTTTTTTCCGGTTAGTACGTGTGGCTGTTCGGTTTTGTTTATAGGTACAGTACCTAATCGAATTATGAGTCATGGAAGCGAAGAAAGTCAAATGTACTTGCCTCGGTGCGTGCCCAAGTCCACGAAAGTCCGAATAGATCAAAATCGAGGCGAAGAATTCAGAAGATCCGTCAAAATTTAGTTTTATAAACTTCATGCGGCGCAAGCCTTAACATCACAGTGCAAGGCGTCACAGACATAAAACAGTCACCTCAGAGTCCAAAATAGAAGACCTGCGGGCGCAGTGAAGAAATATCAATTTCTTCTATGCGTGCGCAGTGAATGGTTTTGTGCTCCAATTTCTTTTTTCCCGCGGTTTGCTTCGTGGGTTTTATTGATAAAACCCAAGATTAACTATATATATAATTGAAAAGGGGCACTAACCTACCCTAGTTTTTTTATCATATTTTTTAGACTAGATTCCAAATTCACTTTTCTCTCTATAATTTTTAGGTTTATTTTTGTGTCATAATTCAAGCTTTCCATCAATGCGAATTCATCTATATTTTGGTAATTTCTTTCCTTATGCTTTTCAACCCTTTAATTTCATGTTTTATCTTTAATTTCTTAGGTTTTTAGTCTTAGATTAATTAGTTTTGTTGTTTTTTTTGTTTCTTAATTATTTTATTAGTAATTATTTAAATTTTAATTAATTTCTTGTTCTTGATCATGTTATTTATTTCAACAATTGCTTTTGTTCCCTTAATTCTAATGAGTAGTCGTTTCTCTAGGGTTAGGGGAGCATGATCAGGCTTGACTTTACATTAAGTGTTTAAGTATTAGTTCGTTACTTCATTGAATCCCATTATTGATTTTCCTCTAGCGATTGCAATTAAGATCTGTGGCCAATTTAGTGGACTTATGTTATTGTTGAAATCGAGGCCGAGAGGTAAGATTAACCACAATTAGACCACTGACTATGCAAAACCTAATTTATGCAAGGAGAAACCGGTAAAGGAGTTTTAGGGAGTCTAAGTCGAGAATTGTGAGCCCTATTCAATATAATGAATGCCAATTGATTGATTAGTGAGCGTTGATTGAGTTTGTTGATTGATCATAGTGAACCGATAGCCCTAGGATTCCATTAATAGAATTTAATCGTTATTTTCCCCGTCAATTTCTTAGTTTTTCAATTCTTTCTTCCTTAGTTCGAGAACTCATTACAGACATTTTCCACCAAGCCCAGTACAACGCTTTAGGCTTTTTTATAGAGCTAATAGAATTAATTTTTAATAGCTTCCTGAGTATCGATCCCCTACTTTCCTACTATATAGTTAGAGTCGGTTCGATTATTTGTGAGAGGTGTGCGACAAACCGTTGCAAATTTTTGGCGCAGTGCCGGGAGGCAACTTTTAATTCTTTATCGGTTTAAAGTGTTCTTTTATCTATTTCATTTTTATTTCTTCACCTCAAAGAGCCTTTCACGTTCTTTGAGGTAGTTTTTCATTTCGTTTTCGAGTTTCGATTATTGCAGTATTAGGTTGTATGCCGGTTTGGATTGATCCTGAACCGGAAAGATAGTTGCAATACGAGAGTCGTGAAGGAAGTAGAGTCAGAAGAACTTCTTTTCCGAACGAACACTGGTTGATTTTGACACAATTATTGCTGATTGAACCTTTCCGATAGTTCTGATAAAGAGAAGAGATGTCAGGATCACAGTTCAACGAAGAAAACCCCACCCCCCACTGGATATCACCACCACACCGCCAACCACCACAATCAAGGTCCCTTAAAAAAGACTATTCTCAGCCGGTTATGCAAACATGGGAGTGGATACCGATGTCCTGATATAAAGGCCCCTGAATTTCGAATTGAAGCCAGCTTTGTGTGAACATGGTTGAAAGAAATCAGTTTGCAAGGATAATTAAGAAGATCCGAACTTCCATTTGAATAACTTCATCAGTACTGGCAATATAAATCCAGCAAGCTGGGTACTCAAGATGGGGGGTCGCATAACGACGTATGATGTTCCCATTTTCATTAAGGAGAAAGCTCGATCTGGGTAAGCGTCTAAACATGATACTATTAATAGTTGGGATGAACTTGGGCTCTTCGGTCAATAGTTACTATCCTCCGGAGCGAACTGCACAACCTAGGAGTTCAAAATCACGAATTGGAACCAGAAACGATGAAACTCTGTATGATGCAATGGGAGAGATTTAAGGACTTATTTGAGAATGTGCCCTCTCATGGACTTGAGAAATGGTTGTAAGTGCATCATTTCTATAATGGCTTTGGTAATAGAGTAGAACTTTGCTTGATTCTGCTGCTAGTGTCGATTTAAGGAACTAAGAAGTCAAGGCTGCTTATATTTAATGAGGAGATTGCTATTCATAATTCTTCCTCTTTCTATTCTCTTTCTTCCTTTCTTTCTTCTTTCTTTCTTCTTTCTCTCTTCCTTCCTTCGTCCCTTCTTCTCTTTTCTCTATTCCTATTCTGCTTCCTTCTTTCTTCCCTCTTCTTTCTTCTTTCTATTCTTCCTCTTCCTCTTTCTTCTTCTTCTCTGCTTTCCTTTCATCATAATTTCCAATGCCTTTCTTCGTCTAATTTCTTTCCCTTCATTGCTAATTCTTCTTCTTTCTTCCTTTCTTCTTCCGTCTTCCCCTCTCCCCCCTCTTCTAATTCTCTTTCTTCTGTTTCTTCTCCTTTCTTTCTTCTTCCGCTCTATCTATTTCATTTCTTCTTCGTCTGTCTATCTTTTCCCTTCTTTCTCTTTCCTCTCTTTCTTTCGTTCTTTCTCTCATTCTTTTCTCTCGTCTCACTTCTTTCTTCTCTTGTCTTCTTTCCTTCTCTCCTTCTGATTCTCCTGTTCCTTCGTCAGTCTCATTCCCTTCTTCGTCTCTTCTTTTCTTACTTCGTTCTTCTCCTCATCTATTCCTTTCTATTTCTTCTACTTCGCCTTCTTTCCTCTTCTTCTTCTTCTCGATTTGGTAATTACCTAAGGACAGCTAAACAGAGGAGGAAAACATGTGGTAGATGACAAATATGAGAGTTTTAGCTTCACAAATCAATGCAATTCATGAGAAGTTAACAAACTCAACACAACCATCCCCTCCCATCCAATGACGTGGCTGCTATGGCCGTACATTCGGGAGCACAGATGTCTTTTGTGATTTATGTGGTTCTTTTGGGCATGGTATGCAAGCATGTCTAGTTCTATGGGAGCAATTATGCATTTCAAGCTTACAGAAAACCCATTTTCCAACACCTACAATCCTGGTTGGAAAGATCATCCATACTTCTCCTATAAAAATACTAGCAATGTTAAAATCTGCACAGCCAGCCACATTTTGTACCACAACAACAACCAGCAGAGTCAACGGTTTGCTCCACCTCAACCACCGGGTTTCAGTAGACCACCACCTCCAGCACCACTCCCAGCACCATCCACAGCCATCTAGCAATGACTATTCAGAACTGAAGAACATGATGATGCAGATGCAAAGCCATGGAAGCTATGCAGGCCCACAATCGACAATTGTGGAGACTCAAGTAGCACAAATTGCTCAATCATCAGCTCAAAGGCAACAAGGCCAACTTCCCTCAACCTGCTCATCAAATGCTCATCAAGCAATCCACCTCATGATCATTGAATTCCATTGCAACAAGGAGCGGTACTTACTAGAAGGTCCTAGAATGACCTGTTATGAAGCTAACAAGGCTGCAGATGGAAAACACAGAAGACTAGTTCGGTTGTTACTTGAAGACCTTGAGGAAGCGCGCGACAGAAAGGAGAAGGAAGATCAAAGAAGCAAGCTCCATCCAGCAGATTCGTTACCGATACGATTCCTCCTCCCTCAAAGGTGTCGTTACCCTTTCCGAACAGGTAACCAGGATTAAGAACGATAATCGCTTTTGTAAATTCCTTGACTTAGAAAATTTGCAAGTTATTGTGCCTTTCACTGATTTAATTACTCAGTGCCTACTTATACTAAATTTTTGAAAGATATTTTAAGCAGGGAAACGTAGTTAATGAATACAGAGACAGTGCACTCACGAAGAGTGCAGTGCAATCCTTCAAAACAAACTCCTCCTCAGTTGAGGATCCTGGCAGTTTTTCAATTCCATGTAATATAGGTCCTTTATTATTGATAAGGCTCTATGTGATTTAGGAGCTAGTGTAAGTGTGATGCCCTTATAATTTGCAGGAAGCTTGACACGGGAAGAGCTTAAATTTACTTTATTACTTTGCAGATGGCGGATAGAACTGTAAAATACCCTAAGGGTGTTTTAGAGGATGGTCCTGTTAGAGTAGGAAATTTTTCATCATGCAGTGATTTTGTTGTCATTGATATTGATGAGGATGCCATATCCCTATCATTCTAGGTAGACCTTTCTTACATACTGCAGGTGCCGTCATTGATTTAAAAATGGAAGTTTAACCCTTTCTGTAGGGCAATGATTAAGTGCATTTAATCTTAATATGCAATGAAAATCCGCATGTTAACAACCATGTAATACAGTTTACACTTTTAATGAGATTGTTATAATGACTTAACTCGATCCCCTGATAAGATGTTCTGGAGGCTCTTTGTGTTTGGATTCTATTCAGGGTGACGGAGATAGTGCCATAATGAGACGTATCAGAATCCAAAGAAAAATAAGCGCGCCACTAAGAAGCGTTGGAAACCTCAAAAGTCATCCCCACATGCTTTGTGAAGTGAAGAAAACAAATTACGAGGTTCCTAGCCAGAACATGGTGGTGTTTGAACAAACAATAACCCCAAATTGCTTTGGGTGTTTAACTACATGGGCTCCTACGTTCACTCTTTGATCCACCTGAGGTAAGGTTAATTACGGTCCAAGCTGAATGACCTTAAACAAGGCTTTGCGGGAGGCAACCGTAGGTTAGTAGTTTCTTTCTCCCTCGTAGCAATGAGGTACATTGCCAGTTCGGCTTGGGGAGGTAAGATTTATTGCTTCGCTATTTTATTAGCTTAGTTTATTGCTTTCTTAGGATTGTTGCATGGTTTGTACCATTGTTATGAATGGGAGAGTTTAATGTTGACCAAAAAGATTGTACTATGTTTTTTAGGTTTAATTTTACGAGATATGGCTTATGGATGATGTCGGTCCCAGTTGAGTTTTTTGTCGGAATTGACTACTTCTGTACCCCTTGCTTATTTGAACTTTATGACTCTGACATGCGGATGGATCCACATGTGTGATTGTTGGCTATGACTTGAATTTGGATGCTTGATTTCCTTTTATTGGCAAACTCTCTAAACCTTGCTTGGGTCTTGAACTTGAACTGTGTTAACGGGAGGATTTGAGCCGTTTTAAATATAAATTCAATCATATTTTCTGTCATGTGTGCTTAGGGTGCCTGTGCAATTATGATCTTGGGTTTGACTTTGGATTCTATTAGCTTTAACTGTGGATTTTGTGTATGTGCGCATGATAAAAGGCTCATTTCTTTTGAGCTTCAAATTTTCATTTCCACATTTAAATTTTCCCTGTATCCCTGTTTTGAGCTTTTATCCCCTTTCAGTTGTATTGTAGCCACCATGTGTACACAGAGGGATGTCCTATTAGGCGGCGTGTTGACTAATGGGGTATATTAGGGTGGTATCGTCCCAAACTTGGTTTGGGGGGTGAATCAGGAAGTTGGAAGTGGGTGGTGATGGTGTTTATAAGATAAAGGTTATAGAAGGGGGTGTTATGGAGGATTGATGGTTGAAATATCCGACTGTATGTGATGAAAGTTAAATTCCAAGTGATGGTTCACATACGGTTAAGGCTCTACAACCAATGTCTAGGTTGCTGTAGGTGTAATTAAAAAGTCCTATTTTATATGGACTAGTTACTGTATTGTGGATTGTTATGTTTGTTTTATGGTTTAGATTCTAAGAATCACCAACAATCATATAGAGTCGTGAAACTATGTTATTATGCATGAGAAATAAAGTGACAATTTTTGATGAAGCATAATAAAGTTGAAGAAAAAAAAAACAGAAGATGAGACAGTATCATTACATGGCGATCAAAGTGCCCGTTGTGCATTCCTTACAAGGGCTTTAATCTTCCAAGGGAAAGAACTGAAGAAAATAGTTTTTTTTCGATGCAGCGCCTCCTCCAGTTTAGGGTTCTAATACGCTGCACATTGTTATTAGGGCATTCGTCGTTATATTAGGATCCGTCCAAACCTACCCCGCAACGTCAAGTCCACACGTCTTCCTCATCCTTGTCCCACCACATTACCCATTCCAATCTCTTCGTCGTCGTTCTCTGTATCCTCAATATGTCCGCATTGAACAGGGATTATTTGTCCCTAATATGGTATCTAGCTCCGAAATGCGTCCAAAGCTTGTAGAACACAAGAAAAGACCTTCGAAAGAAGGAGAAACTAGCGACAGGACAATAATCAAGTTTATTAAGCATGATATGTTTTTTTTAGTCAAGAAAAAATTATATTGGTAATATCATTTAAAATGAAAAAATAATAAAAACACTGATGCAAATATGTAAGCACAAGTAACAGATTACAAAATACAAATAGACAAAACAAGAGTATGCTAAGTTTTCTAAAAGTATAATAATTAGATGGAGCTATGAATACAAATCGAGTTATCCTTAACCAAAAAGCTTGTACACTGAGATTGTAGCTCATGCTTCTTTCCATAGACTTAACAAGCACGGCATATACGCCGTTTGCAACAAGGCCATAGAGCACAGGGCCCTCATATATAGGGCCTCCAAATGTGTTACCCATTTATATAATTTTTTTTTTGACCGAAGTACCAATTATATAAGTATTGTTGCTATATTTATTATTAGTATTCATGCTTAGGTAAGTGTTTAGTGATTTGTTGTTTTTTCATTCCCAAAATACATCAGATCATGTGGGTTCAAATTCCTACTATAAAGGCAACTTTTTTAAGTTTGTCTAATGTATGCTTTTTCCAATGAAAATGTACGAGGATTAATGTACTAGTATACTAAACTCTTTTACTCCACTTATTCATACAACCAATACCCTGAAAAAAACCAAAAATTAATCCCTGTTTTCAAAAATGTGTTATTATACAAATTAATTTCATAATTTAATAGTTTTCATTTTTTGTATTTGATGCGACTTTTTTTATTTCATTTGTTTTCTTTTTATACTTTTCAATGATCTTAGTAAATATAACAAATTATAACCATAAAAAGAGACACCTATGAAGATTGATGGTCAAGAAAATAAGGATCCTAATTTGTTGTTGGTAATACATAATACTTTATTTGGTCGATACAGCTAAATAACACATACCATTACTATAAATATTCTTAACAACAATATGTATTGAAAATTAAAACTGTCTCTATTATTTATTTAACGCCATACTTTTAGAATTAACAGGGGACTCCATTACTTATTTAGGACGGCCCTGGTACATTCATTGTAAGTCAGCTCTTTTCCAATCTTGGAAATCTACTTGTGTCGAAAATTACAAATCGT
>PYUH01003975.1:35098-46097 GCA_016808085.1 Suaeda aralocaspica
TAAGGTTTATGTACAGGTTATTTAAGTAGGTGTTGTAATTTAATAGGGGGGGCAGGGGAGAAGAAGAGAATGTTAAACATGCATGACTATCTAGGAAATTCAGAGGTTTATGTTTTGACATTAATCAATTCAGAGTTTATCAAGTTTGTTGAGGTAATTAAATTTGTAGGAAAACAACAGGAGGTAATTTTTGAGAACTGCCTGAGATCAATTCACCAGGTATGTTGAGGTAAATAAACTTGTCAATTTGTGGTCTCTTGTTTTGGCTAATGGAGTATGATGAATGGTAACTAGCATCAATGTTATGCACTTTTTACGGAGGGGGAGAGGAAAAAAATAGTGATCATGAAAGTGTTTTGGACATCTACATGTATACTCTAATTGAAATTTGAAAAGAGTCCTAAACGGAAAACTAAGAGAGGTGAACGGTATAATAGTTACTCATGTAAAAAAGTAAGCATCTTGCCACTCCTTAGGAGAAATCTCTTAGTCGACAACGTTAGTGTGATGCATGTAAGAACCTGTCTGTGAAACTCATACTAAACTTGCTTTGACTTACCGGAAAAAACCCAGAATTCCTCAAGGCTCGGTGGATTGTAAGACAACTAAATGCGGATGACGTCGACCAGCAACTAGTTAGAAGAAAATATCAAATTCCAAAGCCCTTTCAACTGACTACCAAATGAGAAGGAGAAGGTGTCACTTTATTGTCAAACTAGCGTTTCCCAGACGGTTCTTCACTAATAGCTTTCTCGATGTGCTCTTGGAATTGGAAGATGCGGGAATGAAACTCATGACTTTCTGTTTTCCAGCAAGATCTTCGGAACGTCGCGGCCTTTCAAGGTGTTCTAAACGAGAAGGTCTTGGAATCCGTAAGAGCTTAGTTGGTTTTTTGAACAACGGCTCTAAACTGAAAGTAGCCTGACCAAAGCAGAGGGAAGTAACATCGGAATTATTTTATGCAAGTTGAAGCTTATATTTGGTCCCGCTTTCTTTGGATGTGATCTTCGCTTCCCTACACTTAGTCACAGAAGCCAAATTGGCTCGGTCCCCGTGCATTATCGTTGGAATGTTTCGGTTTGAAAGGTCAGATATTGTTTTAGGGGTCTAAGTAGCTCTTTTAAAAGTGGTTGTTTTTTTTCTCTAACTTGACCTGAACATCAAGGCGCGTGCAACATTTAAAGCCTTGGTGCGAAAGAAGCTCGCCCCGAAGGATCCATTGCAGAGGGATATATCGAAAAGGACTTTTTGGAATTTTTTGGTGCTAGATATCTATCTAATATTGAGACAACAATTCAGCGTCTAGATAGAAATGAGATCTGCAGTGGTCCACAACCTATATCTACCAGTTTGTTCAATGAAGGCAAGCCACTAGGGAAGCAAATATAAACATTGAGTATTGAGATTTGGCAGAAAAGCTCAATTGTATGTTTTGCAAAACTGTGGAAGAAGCACAACCTTTCGTTGAGTAAAGTATCCCTTTCAGGAACTACGAGTAGAAGTAAAAACAACGTGAATGATTTGAACAACAATTTCTATAACTTTCAATTTCACTGATTCAGTGCATATCAAACATATTGGGGCATGAAGATATAACTTTTTTGCAATGGTTTGAGATAGTAAGAGTGAAACTTGCTGCGTATAAATTTTGTATATGTAAGAATCAAACATGTAAAATAACTCATTTTTTTTTTTCTTTCTTATGCTCTTTTATAAAATAGATTGAACAACTTTGGAATGTTTGGAGATGCTAGAGTAACAAAACCACTATTGTGCTTAGCACAGTAACAATGAAAGGTGTTTGGGACATTTGATGGATTTGTTATAAAGGGTTCAATTTCACATCACACGAAAAAGCGGCAAGACACCGAAAAACCCAATAGTGGCGTTATTTTGATGGGGTGGCAGAGAGTGAGGGAGGGACTTTTACCTGGTACTAGAAAAGTTCTTCTCCAAGAGTAATGGTGCTTTAAAAATAGAACAAGTCCTAGAGTAGTCTTGTTCCAATGTAAATGGTTTGATGTGTTCAATGAAGAGGGATAATAAAGCCACAACTTGGATGTCTACTTGTCAGTATTTCTCCGTCGATGCAAACACATAGCCTTTGCTTTAGCTTGATCTTCTCAGATTGACATGGGTTCTATGTTGCGTCTCCAACGTAGACAAATTGGAAGTGTCATCAAGTGAATCCACGTAACTTTTTATGATTTCCAACGATGAAGAAACTGAACAAATGAGAAGTATGGAATACTATGCTAAGGGGGCAACATAACTTGAGACAAGATTGGTAACAAGTGATGAAAACTCACCTATTGGAGAAGACATTGAACCAAATTGGTTGAAGGGCTAATGGCGCTTAAGAGGCCTGCTAATGATGATGAGGTAGAGGATAGAGTGACGAAGAGGAAGAAGAAGAATTGATACGGAGTCTACCATGGATGACTCAATACAATCGTGAGGCATGAAGAAGCGGAAAGTGATACGTCTGATACACAATCAATTAGTTTGTGATAACTATTATTTTGGTGATAATACTGTATTTAAGTTAACGATTTTTTTGACCAATGTTGCATTTAATTGTATGTTGGGTTTTATTTTGGTTCTTCTTTCGCAATAATACACGAATTATTTGTTTTGGCTGGTTTTTAATTGGTTTTGGAAAACTGAAAAGATGATGATATTTGTGATCATTACTAACATTAGGGTCCAAGAACAATTTATAGACATGTCTCCTCCTCTAGCATAGATTGCAAGTAAAAGGCAACACATAATGCAAATGGGCCGCAACAAGAATGCAAAAGGAACAACTTAAGTCATCACTGACAAAGGGGGTGAGGAACCGCTAAATAGAAATGATGATCCTAATAACAATGCAGATGGGAGTCAGAATGCAAATAACCAGCAACCTAGGCTGACGATCGAGAGAAAGCGAAGACTTCAACAAGCTGAACTCTTGCCTCAAATATCTAATCGAGAGGCGTGGGCCAACAAGAGGTAAGAATATGCCTCGGCTATATGGGAATTCGATGCTGCAAAGAAAAGAATCAGATCAATTTCAGGGATGAGTTTTCGCGTGTGGTGTGGAAAAGGCAATGATTATCTGTGATTGCAGCACATGGTTGAAATAGTTTGTCCCCTAGATTCTTGGTATATTCTTTTTATATAAGATTACTCATAATAAAAACCTTCGTCCAGTTGTTATCCATTTTTTTTGTACTTTGACATTTCATTTGTTAATCCGTAGAGACGTTCATTGGCTTGATAGTATCACAGTATTGAAGTAAATTTTGTAAGTGTAAATTCGTTCCTCCTTCAAGGCCCTAGAAACTGTTTTCGTCAACCATGTTCACAATAGCCCCGGTTTCAGTTCAAAATTGGCAGCAGCGGGAATCAGGTACTAATAACCTCCAGCCATAGACTCCTTACTAGGCAAGGAATAGTCCTCAATGCACGGGCCGCAGGTGCGGTGGTGGAGGCGTGGTCCTCTACCCTTCCTTCTCCTTCGGCAAAACCATTTCAACCTCGAAATACCGTTCAAACTCGAGGGAAGTGACTCGGAAAAACTGATAGACAATTCAGAAACAATTTCCTCCACCGATCGGGGAACGAAAAATTCGCGTCTACTACGTCTCAACCGCTTCAAAATACTCCGCGTCTGGCTCATGAAAGAAAGTATCAAGGCGCGGTCGTTTGGCATAACCTTGAACCTGCACCAATGAAACTCCGAGCAAAGATAAGAACAGCCCCCACCCAAAGAACTGAATAGTTCTTTGAGACTAAGAAAATAAAAAGAAAACAGTATAAACCCACTACAGAATTAAAAATTGCCTCCTCCCGAAACGGCCCAAAACTTGATGAGGCTAATCGCACACCTCTCAAAATTACCCAACAGCAAAACACTAAAATCATTGTGCTAGGAAGTAAGGACCGAATCCTCCGGACGCAATGAACTCTATTAATTCTAAAAACTTAAAAACCGTACATGGCCTTGGTCGCAAATGTTGATTACGAAGTACACTATTAACTACTAATTAATTACCGGGAATGACTCAGATAAAACCATAAATGAGCCTAGGGTCGATTCGGGTCACCAAGAACACTAATGGTCCTACAAAGACGTTTCAATCTCACAATATCGCAATTAGGGCTCCCCTAATTCCGTCGAAATTAGACTCCCGCAAAAACTTCATCCTAGCGGCTCTCGTCATGCCTAGACTAATCGCCTATTATTCAGTGGTCTGAGTGTGGTATTTTTTACTCTCGCATCAAATTCCGACAATTACCAAAATTAACAACTAAAATCTGCGCACAAGGCAATTGTAAGCGAAAACCCATAATAGATTTGACTACTAATTGCGAATTGAACAATCCTAATTTAGTTAGTCCATTGCATTAATCAAGTTTCCCTAACCCTAGAATTTGACTACTCACGCATGATTATGAAATTAAAGCAAACATACTTATAAAATTCATAAGTGAATTCATGAGTAATTAATAATAAACTAATTAAACATCAACAATAACTAAATAATTAGACTAAAGACACTAAAAAGCATAACGTAAACTAAGTAAAAGAAATAAAAGTAAAAGACTTACCAATTAAAGAACAAATTCGAAGAACTGTGAATTAATTGAAAAATTATTTTAATAACAAAACCCTATTCCAAATAATTTGAGAGAGAAAAAAATGCTTAAAGTAAAACTAAAAGCTAATTCTAATTATGAAAGCTAATTTGTTTTTGCCTAGAAATCGTGTCTATTGTACCCAAAGTTGTGCTTAACAAAAGTCTAAGTACTAAGAAACAAAAGAAAGAAAATCCCCGGAAAAATCGGCTGATGCGGGGCGCAATAGGAATTATGCGCCCGGCATCACCCCTCCCAGAATCCCCTTTTCAGCTGATTTCTTCATTAAATGCGGCGAGCATTTCTATGTGTGCGGCCGCATAACACCAACCTCAGAAGCTTATTTTCTTTTCTTCTTATTCTTCATAACGTGTTTTACAAAATAGCTTTTTTTGTCAACTCCTAGGAGATCCATGCATCTTCATCTCTATCCGTCCAAGCTTTCCTTTCCGCTTCGTTCCAGCCCTCAATTTCTGTGCTCCTGACATACAAAACACACCAAAACCGAGCATGATAACCGCAAACGATAAAATCAAATAACTACAAAGCTCTAAAATTAGCCAGGAACTCATCAATTTGGCGAAACACTGCCAAATTAGCTAAAGAACCCACATGAGCTAAAATCAAGCCATACTAACACCATACCACGGGGCTAAATTGGCACCAAAACGGGGGAAAACACCATAAAAACCGCACATATCAAGCCACAAATGCGTGTTATTATGTGGTCACCGTAGGTTTTTAGAGTCCTATCACAAATGGAACTTAATAGAAGGTTTTTTGGTAAAAAATGAACGACGTCTCCTCCTATCCATTTCCGGGCATATGTTTTTGGATCATCTACAATGGATACTCTAAGTTTTAAATTTGGAAAAGAGCCTAACGGGAAACTAAGGAGTTGAACGGTAATAGTTCACTCATGAAAAAAGTAAGCATCTTTTTCCAACTACCTTATTGGATAAATCTCTTAGTCCCGACATAACTTAGATGTGAATGCATGTAGAAAAAAATGTCTGTGAGAACATACTAGAACGTTGCTTACGTACTCACTCTCCGGAAAAAACACAAAGATGCCTTAAAGCTCGGTGGATTTAGAGCAAATGACAATGCGATGATGCTCTTCGAGCCGCAACTAGTAGGAGAGAAATATAAAACCGAAGCTCCCGCTTTCAACTTTGACACCAAAGAGAGAGGAAAGAGTCACTTTTTTGTCAAACTAACGTTCCCAACGGTTATATCACTAATCTTTCTCGATGTGCCATCTGTGTACTATGGAAAGATTATGGAATGAAAACTCTGACTTTCATGTTTCATCACGATCTTCTAACTCCAGCCTTTCAAGGTGTTCTAAACGAGAAAATGTCTTGGAAACCTTTAATGGAGCTTAGTTTGTTTTTTAACAACTATGCTCTAAGACCTTAAAGTAAAGCTGACCAGAGCAGATGGAAGTGACATAGAGAATGACTTTATGCCTTGAAGCGGATTATTTGTCCCGGCTTTCTTTGATGTGAATGCTTCATCTTCCAATACACTAGTCCACAGAAGCAAAATTGGCCCGGTCCCGTGCATTATCGTTGGTGTATCGGTTTGAAAGGTCATTATGTTTTTATTGTCTCATTACTATTTATAAAATTGGTTTTGTTTTTTTTCTCTAACTTTTACGTCTCCTTAACCATAAGGCGATGCAACATTAAATCCTTTGTGCCGAAATAAAGCTCGCCCCGAAGGATCATTGCAGAGGATATATCGAAAAGGAAATTTTTGGATTTTTGATGGCTAATATCTATCTAGACTGAGACACAATCAATCGTCTAGATAGAAAGGACGATAGCATGTCCACAACCTTATAGTCTACCATTTTTTCAATGAAGGGCAAGCACGGGAAAGCCAAATATAAAACATTGGTATTGAAGTATTGGAAAACGCTTCATTTATGTTTTGCAAAACGTTGAATGAAAAGCACAACCTTTCTTATTGGGAAGTCAGTTCCTTTGCATGAACTAACTGTAGAAAGTAGAACAACGTGAAATGATTGAGAACTACAAATTTTTATACTTTCAATTTCCATGAGTCAGGAAATCAAAACATATTGGTGCATGAAGATATACTTCGCAAGTGGTTTGAGAATAGAGTAAGAGTGACAAACTGCGCTTATAATTTTGTTATATGTAGAATAAAAAATTTAAAATAAATCATTTTTTTTTTTCTATGACTTTTTATAAATAGTTGACAACTTGGAATGTTTGAGATCGCTAGAGTAACAGAAGAACTATGTGCTTAGCAACAGACCAATGCAAAGGTGTTTGTACATGTGATGGATTTGTTATAAATGGGTTCAGATTTCACAACGAAAAAGCTGGGCAAAGACACCGAAAAAAACCCAAATATGGCGTTCTGTGAGAGGGGGTGACAAGTAGTGGAGGGAGGGACTTTTTCGGAGAGATACTAGAAGCAGGTTCTCGTCCAAGAGTATGGTGCTTTAAAAAATAAGAAAGTCCTAGATCGTATATTGTTCCATGTAATGGTTTGATGTGTTCATGAGGAAGAGGGATAAGAAAGACAAAACTTGGATTATTAATTGTCATATTTCTCGTCGATTGCAAAACATGACCTTTTGACTTAGCTGTTAGCTTCTCAGATTGAAAACGGTTTCTATGTTGCGTCTCACAACGATAGACTTGGAAATTTGTCATCAAAGTGATCCACCGTAACTTTTTGATTTCCAAACGATGAAGAAATGAACAGAGAAGAAGTATGGAATACTAGGATGAAGGGGCAACTACTTGAGTACAAATGATTGGTACAAGTGAATGAAGAAAGAATCACTCTAGTTGGAGATAGACCTTGAACCAAATTGGTTGATGCTAATGTCGTCTAGAGCTCTAATGATTTGAGGAGTAGAGGAAGAGAGTGACGAGAGGATGAAGAAGAATTGATACGGAGTCTAGCATTGTAGCTCAATGACAATCCTGAGGATGAAGAGCTGAAAGGGATAACTCTTCTGATACACAATCAAATTAGTTTGGTGAAACATTATTTGGTGAATTAAGTACTTTAGTTTTTATAAAATTTTGAACATTGGTTTGCATTTAATTGTATGTTGGGATTTTATTTTGGTTCTTCTTTGCATAATACACAAAAATTATTTGTTTTGTCTTGGTTTTTTAATTGTTTTGGAAAACTGAAAATGAGATGATATTTGTGATCATTACTAACAGTTATGCTACAAGAACAATTTATAGGACAATGGCTCCTCAATCTAGCATAGAGTGCAGTACAAGGCAGCAACATAATGCAAATGGGCGCAACAGAATGCAAAGGAACAACTGAATTCACTTACAAATGGAGGTGAGGAAAGCTAATAGAAATAGGACAAATAACATGCAGATGGCTCAGAATGCAAGACCAGCAACCTAGGCAGGACGTGTCGCAGAGAAACGAAGACTTCAACAAGCTGAACTTTGCCTCAAATATCCTAATCGAAAGAGGCGTGGGCCAACAAGAGGTAAGAAATATGCCGGGCGGATATGGATTCAGATTCTGCAAGAAAGATCAGATCAATTTCATGGATGAGTTTCGGCGTGTGGTGGGGGAAAAGGCAAATGAATTATCTTTGATTGCAGCACAATGGGTGAAAGAGGTTTTGTCCCCTAGATTCTTGGTATATTCTTTTTAATATAAGATTACTCAATAATAAAACCTTCGTACATTTGTAATCCATTTTTTTTTACTTTACATTCATGACAAGAATTGGGCAAAGATGAAAAAGCTAAAAAATACCAACTTATGACAAGAACATGGTAAGTTATTTTATTTTTATTGACAAATTATAAGCAACTTTATTCCAAAAATAAAAGTTGCTTAATATTATTCCTAACTATAATACTATCGAGAATTGACATTCATTTTGGCAGGGGCAAATATGATTTACCTAAAAGGTTGGTGTGCTGATGTCATGAAGCATTGTTTCCAATGCTCTATTTATATATAATTGGAGATCAGGCTTAAGGAACAAACACTTCAGGAATAAGTTAGTCACTCATGAGCTATAAGCAGTAAACCAGACAATATTGAGGCGGAAAAATGGAATTGGTTGGTTGTGAGTATGGAATGATGAAAAGCGAAAGGTAATGTTCGACACCAACTACAACGCTACATCATGTAATAATAACAAAAAATTAAAACATAATATTGACTTTTTATTGTATTTTTTTTGTGATTTGTAGCATATCCATAAGTCAACACAAAAAATAAGCTTAAGCAAACTGAACTTCCCAATGGTTCCGGTCTACTTCAAGGATTTTCCATGACATGTATGAGTTTTGTTGCTGAGATTATACTTCTGTTAGTTTTCTTAATAATTTTTAATGTTGTTTTATCATATGCTATTCTCCTCAAAAAGAAAATTGAAAATTATTCAACAACTCTTTATTCCTCCATTGAGTTTGTGGTTTGTTTTCGTGCTGTGTGGTTGTAGTTGGGAGTTGGTTAGGTGTTTGGTTAGTTCTGGTTGCTTGGCTGGGGTTGGCTAGCGGTTTGGTTTGGTTGTAGGTGTTGTAAACTGCTTTGCAGTCATTGGTTCAGGTTCTCTTTCCACGAGGTGAATCATGGTTCACTACAACATGTGAGTGTTTGTTTCTTTGTGCTGGTTGTGGTCGTGTGTTGATTAGGTGGGTTGTTGTTGTTGCGGGCTGGTTGGCTAGCTTAATCTGTTGATTGGTACTATCTCGGTACATACTTATGATTATGTACTTCTCTTGACATGCCACTTAATGAGCCACCTACTCGCCATCTCAAGAGGTTGAAGGATCAAATGATGCGCTTGAAACTCGGAGGATCCTTTGTACTTAAGTGATTTGAGAAGACTAAAATAAACTCTTTGTCCATTTTTATATTGGTCGTCTGTTGATAGTTATAGGTTATCTTGTTTCATGCAGTTAAAGCAATACAAATTTGTTTGTTATATGCTTACTATTACCAATTTATAATCATCACAATATTGAATTAAATTGTGTGTATTAGGCATAAAGGAAGTGGCTGGGAACCTGGTGCCGAAAAAGATTATGAGCGCTAAAACAGATCATGAAGAGAAATGGAGAGCAAGGTGAGGATACACTAGCGTCAAATCTTCTTATATGCAGGTTTTTAAAGAAAGTCAGGTATGTGAGAGGACTTGGTCCGGAGCTCGTCCACCAAAGAAACCAGAGTTGAGTGAGAGTAGTAATTGAAGTAGGATAGCATTATCAGCAAGATTCAACAAATGAGAAACGAGGCTGCCAACAAAGGGCTTCACTTTATAATAAATTGAGACCTTAAGGCATCTAAGATGAGCTCAAAACTTCAAATGCCGAGCTTATTGCATCCATATGAACTCAAAGCAGTGTATCAGATCATATCGATCACCAAGACGTGAAAGAAGCTCGAGAGAGAATGGTGAAAATGTTTGAAGCAAATTAGGTAAAATGCTATCCTTTCTTCCTGATCATAATTATGTAGTGTTTTTGAATATATAAACTTTTTGTTGTGGTGCCATATGTAAGATTTATTTCATCATTCACATTGCTTTTGGTGTGGAGAATCAGAGGAAGCATTTGGGTATGTCCTAGCATCATACTAGTTACGACTCATCAGGTTTATGTACGGTTATTTAGTAGGTGTGTGTAATTTAATCGGGGGGGCAGGGGAGAGAGGAGACTGTTAAACATGCATCTATCTAGAAATTCAGAGGTTTATGTTTTGACATTAATCAATTCAGTTTATCAAGTTTGTTGAGGTAATTAAATTTGTAGGAAAACACCAGGAGGGTAATTTTGAACTGCGGAGATCATTCACCAGGTATTTGAGGTAAACAACTTGTCAATTTGTGGTCTCTTGTTGGCTAATGGAGTATGATGAATGGTAACTAGCATCACTGTTATGCACTTTTTACATCATATAATATTTTAGTATTGTCTCTCTTTATGTGAACAATTTGGACGGAATTGATGCTATGACCTTAGTTGGTTTTGTTATACAATTTGCTCTCTGATTGTAGATATATATATTATATATATATATATATTGATTCTACAGGAATGGCAGGTAGCTAGTGGAGATTGACTATTAGAATGGCGATGAATTATAGTGTGCAGCGCAACGTCCACAAGAACCAATTGTAACTAGGTAGACTTCTATATAGTTAGTTATATATGTTTTTCTATGTGTATTCGCAAAATCAAATAGCTCTGGTTGTATTTGCTCGAAAAGTCATTGTGACACTTAACACTTTTTCTTGATATTAGTTGATGACGATTTATGCTTTAATGATCAAATCTCATGTCATTGAGCTTTCCCACTCTTTTATATATTGGAAGTATGGTAATTTCCTCCACAGGGC
>PYUH01003975.1:52245-92853 GCA_016808085.1 Suaeda aralocaspica
TGTGGTAGATGACAAATATGAGAGTTTAGCTTCACAAATCAATGCAATTCATGAGAAGTTAGACAAACTCAACACACCATCCTCCAATCCAATGACAGTGGCTGCTATGGCCGTACATTCGGGAGCTACAGATGTCTTTTGTGATTTATGTGGTTCTTTTGGGCATGGTATGCAAGCATGTCATAGTTCTATGGAGCAAGTATGTGCATTTCAAGCTTACAAGAATAACCCCATTTTCCAACCCTACAATCCTGGTTGGAAGATCATCCATACTTCTCCTATAAGATACTAGCAATGTTCAAAATCTGCAGCAGCAGCACATTTTGTACCACAACAACAACAGCAGATTCAACGGTTTGCTCCACCTCAACCACCGGGTTTCAGTAGACCACCACCTCCAGCACCACTCCCACACCTCCACAGCCATCTAGCAATGACTATTCAGAACTGAAGAACATAGATGCAGATGCAGAAAGCCATGGAAGCTATGCAGGCCCACAATCGACAATTGGAGACTCAAGTAGCACAAATTGCTCAATCATCAGCTCAAAGGCAACAAGGCCAACTTCCTCCTCAACCTGCTCCATCAAATGCTTCATCAAGCAATCCACCTCATGATCATTGAAATTCCATTGCAACAAGGAGCGGTACTTACTATGAAGGTCCTAGAATGCCTGATATGAAGCTAACAGGCTGCAGATGGAACACAGAAGACTAGTTCGGTTGTTATTGAAGACCTTGAGGAAGCAGCTGCAAAAAGGAGAAGGAAGCATCAAAGAAGCAAGCTCCATCAGCAGATTCAGTTACCGATACGATTCCTCCCTCAAAGGTGTCGTTACCCTTTCCGAACAGGGTAACCAGGATTAAGAATGATAATCACTTTTGTAAATTCCTTGACGTAGTTAAAAATTTGCAAGTTATTGTGCCTTTCACTGATTTAATTACTCAAGTGCCTACTTATACTAAATTTTTGAAAGATATTTTAAGCAGGAAACGTGAGTTAAATGTAACAGAGACAGTTGCACTCACCGAAGAGTGCAGTGCAATCCTTCAAAACAAAACTCCTCCTCAGTTGAAGGATCCTGGCAGTTTTTCAATTCCATGTAATATAGGTCCTTTATTTATTGATAAGGCTCTATGTGATTTAGGAGCTAGTGTAAGTGTGATGCCCTTATAAATTTGCAGGAAGCTTGACACGGGAGAGCTTAAATTTACTTATATTACTTTGCAGATGGCGGATAGAACTGTAAAATACCCTAAGGGTGTTTTAGAGGATGTACCTGTTAGAGTAGGAAAATTTTTCATTCCAGTTGATTTTGTTGTCCTTGATATTGATGAGGATGCTCATATCCCTATCATTCTAGGTAGACCTTTCTTACATACTGCAGGTGCCGTCATTGATGTTAAAAATGGAAGTTTAACCCTTTCTGTAGGGCATGATAAAGTGACATTTAATCTTAATAATGCAATGAAAAATCCCATGTTAGAACAACCATGCAATACAGTTTACACTTTTAATGAGATTGTTCATAATGACTTACCTCGATCCCCTGATAAGGATGTCCTGGAGGCCTCTTTGTGTTTGGATTCTATTGCAGGTGACGGAGATAGTGACAATAATGAGACGTATCAGAATCCAAAGAAAAATAAATCGCGCCCTAAGAAGCGTTGGAAACCTCAAAAGTCATCCCCACATGCTTGTGAAGTGAAGAAAACAAATTACGAGGTTCCTAGCAAAGAACATGGGGTGATTGAACAAACAATAACCCCAAATTGCTTTGGGTGTTTAACTACATGGGGCTCACGTTCACTCTTTGATCCACCTTGAGGTAAGGTAATTACGGTCAAGCTAATGACCTTAAACAAGCGCTTTGCGGGAGGCAACCCGTAGGTTAGTAGTTTCTTTCTCCCTCTAGCAATGAGGACATTGCTAAGTTCGGCTTGGGGGAGGTAAGTATTTTATTGCTTTCCTATTTTATTAGCTTAGTTTTATTGCTTTCTTAGGATTGTTGCATGGTTTGTACCATTCGTTATGAATGGGAGTTTACATGTGACCAAAAAGATTGTACTGTTTTCTTAGGTTTAATTTTAGAGAGAATTGGCTTAATGGATTATTCGTGTCCCAGTTGAGTTTTATTGTCGGAATTGACTACTTCTGTACCCCTATGCTTATTTTGAAAACTTTATGACTCTTGACTGCGGATGGATCCACATGTTTGATTTGTTGGCTATGAATTAAATTTGATTGCTTGATTTCCTTTTATTGGTCAACTCTTCTCAACCTTGCTTGGGTCTTGGACTTGAACTGTGTTAACGGGAGGATTTGAGCCGCTTTTAAATATAAATTCAATCATATTTTCTTTTCATGTGTGCTTAGTTCCTGGTGCAATTATGATCTTGGGTTTGACTTTGGATTCTAGTAGCTTTAACTGTGGATTTTGTGTATGTTGCGCATGATAAAAGGCTCTCATATATTCTTTTGAGCTTCAGAATTTCATTTTCCACATTTAAATTTTCCCTTGATCCCATGTTTTGAGCTTTTATCCCTTTCAGTTGTATTTTAGCCACATTACAAGCCTATTAGCCCTTTTACATAATACATTATATGCCCAAACTTGGTTTGAGGGAGTTGAAGTGGTTGTGATGTTGTTAAAATAAAGTTTAGAAGGGTGTTATGGAGGATTGATGGTGAAATAGTCGAAATGTTATTGATGAAAGTTAAATTATAAAGTTTCACATATAAGGCTCTGCATACCAATGTCTAGGTTGTTGTAGTTAATTAAAAAGTCATATTTTATTCATGGCCTAGTTATGTATGTGTGATGATTATGTTTATTGTTTATTGAATTTTAAGCAAAAACAAATCATTAAGAGTCGTGAAACTATGTTTTATTATGCATGAAAAATAAAGTGAAAAATTTTTTTATGAAAGCATAATAAAGTTGAAGAAAAAAAAAAAAAGAAGATGAAGAAGTATCATTACATGGCGATCAAAGTGCCACGGTTGTGCATCCATTACAAGGGCTTTATCTTTCCAATGGAAGAACTGAAAGAAAAATAGGTTTTTTTCGATGCAGTCGCCTCCATTCCATGTTTAGGGTTCCAAATACGCTGCATCATTGTTATTAGGGCATTCGCGTTTATATTAGGATCCGTCCAAACCTTACCCACGATACTCAATTCCACACGTTCTTCCTCATCCTTTCCACCATCTACCCATTCAATCTCTTCGTCGTCGTTCTCTGTATCCTCAATATTTTCCGCATTAACAGGATTATTTGCCATAATATGGTTATCTATCTCCGAAATGCGGTCCAAAGCTTGTAGAAAACAAGAAAAGACCTTCGAAAAGGAGAAAACTAGTCGGACTAGAGACATATAGATTAAGTTTATTAAGCATGATTATGTTTTTTTTAGTTCAAGAAAAAATTATATTGGTAATATTCATTAAAAACTGAAAAATAAATAAAAACAATGATGCAAATATGTAAAGCACAGTAACAGTATTACAAAATACAAATAAGACAAAACAATATTATCTAAGTTTCTAACAGTATAATAATTAGGATGGAGCTATTGAATACAAATCGAGTTATCCTTAACCAAAAAGCTTTGTACAAACTGAGATTGTCGCTCATGCTTCTTCCATAGACATTCACAAGCACGGCCATAAGCCCGTGCAACAAGGCCCATAGCACAGGGCCCTCATATTATTAGGGCCTCCAAATTCTGTTAACCCATTATATAATTTTTTTTTTGACAGAGTACCCATTATATAATTATTGTTGCATATTATTTATTATTAGTATGTCATAGCTTAGTGGTAGTGTTTAGTGATTGTTGTTTTTTTCACCAAAATAACATAGATTATGGGTTCAAATCCTACTATTAAAGGCACACTTTTTTTAAGTTGTCTTAATGTATGTCTTTTCCAATGAAAATGTTGACATGATTAATGTAGCTATATACTAAACTCTTTTTACTACACTTATTAATACAACAACTCCCTTGAAAAAAACCATAAAAATAATCACTTTTTTCAAAAAATTGTTATTATACAATTAATTTTCATAATTTAATAGTTTTCATTTTTTGTATTTGATGCGACTTTTTTTATTCATTTGTTTTATTTTATCTTTGCAATGCATTTGTAAATATAACAAATTATACCATAAAATATACACATATTGAAGAATTGATGGTCAAGAAAATAAGGATCTAAATTTTGTTGTTGGTATAATAATGCTTATTTTGTATTACATGCTAAATAACACATAATACTATAAAATATATCTTAACAACATATGTATTGAAAATTTAAAATGTCTCTAATTATTTATTTAACGCCTACTTTTAGAATTAACACAGGACCTCCATATTATTTAGGACGGCCCTGGACATTCATTGTAAGTCCAGCTCTTTTCAATCTTGAAATCTACTTTGTGTCGAAAATTAACCCTTACCTTTATGCTATTACCTTCGCTTGCGATCACAGCTGCTATACCGAATTATGTTCTTGTCTGAAATTATGTTCTTGTCTGATAATTAAATGAAATTAGAATAATAAGTTCATCATTGAATTATCGAATTATTGAATATAAAATGATGTTGATTGATGCTCACAAAGGCAAAGAGACCAAGTACACTTAAAATAATGAAAGTCTTACTCTTTAATTTTTTTCCTTTAGCTCATTGATTCTATCTTTGTTCATAGGACCTATAGATAGTTCCAAAGAATCGTTCCAATCAAACGCAGTCTTGTGGTTGATGATATGTTTATTCAGCAGCTCTATGTTCGGGTATATCACTTCTTCCTGTGTCAACTTTCGAAAATGTTGTCTTCCAAACGTCCATTGTTTTTACCTCCAGCTATTAAACAAAAATATATTCAACCTTTCTATATATTCTAGGTTCAAATATAGAAGTATAAATGTGTGTGTGTGTGTGTTTTTGCATCAAAAAAACTATAGTAAGCAATAATCAAGGGTGATATAATGGTATAGTGTAAATGAGGAATTACTAAATTAATATTAATTATAATCCACACGGTGATGCAAATTCATCTCTAAACTTGTATTTTCATCAAAAATTTCATCACCACTTGAAAGAAGTAAACACTGATTTTCATTAAAAAAAAAAACAGTTGAGGGAGGAGAAAAATGAAATGAACCTAACCATAGTTCCATCAATGACACACAAGTCGCCAACCTCGAAAGGGTGCATCATCTAAATAAAGACAATGCCTTGAAAAAGGGTTTTGGAAGCATCTCCGAATACAAATTGCAAAGCTACCAATGGCGATCCAACAAGGAGGATTGTCAGAAATGTAGAGAGAGAGAGAGATGTAGAGAGAGAAAACAGAGAAAGTGAGAATAAATTCTCATTATTACAACTAATCTTGAGTGTTAGCTATATATAACTAACTTACTAATAACTTGTAACTATATAAGCTAATTAATGACAAGATTGTCACTCTTCTCACTATCCTCCCCCCCCCCCCCCCCAACCCNCCCCCCCCCAGACACACAAAGTAGGCATGGTGTTAAGCATTCCTAGTTTGGAAAGCAAGTCATTAAATTGAGTAGAAGGCAAAACTTTGGTGAAAACATCAGCTAGTTGTGATGCTGTTGGAAGATAAGTCAGTTCTATGAGCCCTTCAAGATCTTTCTCCCTTGTGAAGTGACAATCAATGTCAATATGTTTTGTTCGCTCATGAAAAACAGGGTTCTTTGCAATGTGAAGAGCCGATTGATTGTCACAGTGTAGAATTACTAGTTGAAGAGACTTAACCCCCATTTCACCAAGTAATCGAACAGGCCATGTTATCTCAGATGCAGCAGAAGACATTGCTCTATATTCAGCCTCTGAAGATGACTTTGAAACAGTAGGTTGTTTCTTTGATTTCCAACTTACAGGCGAATTAACAAACATCATGACATAACCCGTAATAGACCTTCTTGAGTCTGGACAAGATCCCCAATCAGAATCCGAAAAAGCTTGTAATGTCAACTGATCAGAACCTTTGAGAAGTATACCCTGCCCTGCAGTTGTATGGATGTAGTTGAAGACATGTTGTAGAGCTGCAAAGTGAGACACAGTAGGAGATTGCATAAACTGACTTAGAGTTTGAACTGTAAAGGCAAGATCAGGCCTTGTATTGGTGAGGAAGTTTAATTTTCCAGCTAAGGACCTATAGAAAGATGGATCAGGAAACAAATTCTAATCAGAAGCCTGTAATTTCAAATTCAACGGCAAAGGAGTAACAACCTTCTTGAAATCAAAACCAGAACAGTTGAGCAATTCCTTTGTGAACTTATGTTGAGTCAATGTAATGCCTGAATCTATATAACCAACTTCCAGGCCCAAGAAAAAACTCAACTTCCCTAAATCTTTGATGCTAAAAACCTTGTCAAGATGGGATTTCAAAGATGATATCTCAGTCGAGTTATCACCAGTAATTATAATATCATCAACATAAATCGCAACAAGTGTGAGTGAGGAACCAACATGCTTGATGAATAAAGAACTATCACATTTAGATTGAATAAAACCTTGTAATATTAGTTCAGTATATAGTTTGGCAAACCACTGTCGACTAGCTTGTTTCAACCCATAAAGAGATTTCTTGAGCTTACATACTTTGTTATTAATCTGAGGACGACCCTCTGGTAATTTCATGTAAACCTCTTCAAGCACATCCCCATGAAGAAAAGCATTGTTCACATCCAATTGGAACAAATCCCAACTCCTTGAGGCAGCAAGTGCAATAAGACATCGTACAGTAGTGAGCTTTACCACAGGTGAAAAGGTTTCCAAATAATCAACCCCGAATTTCTGTGTGTAGCCTTTAGCTACTAACCTAGCCTTGTATCTCTCTATACTTCCATCAGCTTTGAGCTTAATTTTATATACCCATTTACAACCAATAGGTTTCTTTCCCTCAGGTAAGTCCACAATATCCCATGTATTATTGGCATCTAAAGCCTTGAGCTCTAAAGTCATGGCATCTACCCATTTTTTATCATTAGCAGCCTCTTTATATGTTGTAGGTTCTGTAGAAATAATCTGATCTGCTAGTAGTGCCTTATGAGGTAATGAATCAAAGGAAACTAGATTGCACCAATGTGTTGAATGACACTGAGGCTTGACAGTAGGAAAAACATAATTTTGTAAGTAAGATGGAGCAACTATGGACCTGGTAGACCTTCTGAGTGGAATGGATGCTGAGGATTCAGACTCGCACAGAACATCAGAAGAAATGGAGGAAGATAAATCAGAAGATGAAGATGGATTACAAACTGTAGACAAAGGAACATCCATGAGAAATGGATCATTGGACAAATGAGAGTTATTTGTGGCTGGCAAGAAAAATTAAAAAGGAATAGAAGCTGATTGTTCATGAAAAGGAAAGTGCCTTTCATGAAACTGTACATCTCTAGAAATTTGATAAGAGTGAGTTTCTAGGTTAAAAACCTTATAAGCTTTCTGTCCATGTGGATAACCCAAGAAAACACATTTTTGTGCTTTAGTATCAAACTTAGATCTATGCACTCTGGAAGTAGCAACAAAACATAGACACCCAAAAGCTCTTAGATGATCAAGATTAGGAGCTGAACCATACAACAATTCATAAGGAGATAGATTGTTGAGAACTTTTAAAGGCATCCTATTGATTAAGTAAACAGCAGTCAAGACACAATCACCCCAAAATTTAAAAGGTAATTTTACCTGAAAAAATAAGGATCTGGCAGGTCTCAAGAATGTGTTTATGTTTCCATTCTACAACCCCATTTTGTTGAGGAGTGTCAACACAACTTCTTTGATGGATTATACCATTTGAATTATAAAAATCCAAAAATGCACCCTCACATAACTCTTTGGCATTATCAGTTCTAATGATCTTAATATCAACATGAAACTGAGTTCTAACATAAGAGAAAAATTTTTGAAGAATTGAAACAGCTTCAGATTTGAAATGAATTAGAAAAACCCAAGTAGCTCTTGAATAGTCATCAACAATTATTACAAAAGAGTTACAATTATTAGAGGTGGCATGCTTGTAAGGCCCCCATGTATCAACATGAACAAGCTGAAACAAATGAGTAGAAAAGCTAGAACTATCAGGAAAAGATTGCCTATGAAACTTAGCAGCGAGGCAAATTTGACAAATGTGATCTACTGCTGAACTAGAAACAGAAAGGAAAGGACAGGCTACTTTTAGCTGACTAAAAGGTAAATGACCTAATCTCAAGTGCCATAACTTGGCATCAGCTTGTATGGACAAGGATGAGCTGGAAACAGCAGCTGAGGAAGCAATATGCCCAGAAGAAACTTGATGATTACAAGATGAAGTTTCACCAGTATGGTATAGACCAAACTCCAATCTACCAAGAACCAAGGGAGTTGTCATTAATGGGGCCTGAACAAGACAACTATCATGAGTAAAATGAATAGGACAACCTAAATCTTTGGATAGTTTAGAAACAGAAATGAGATTGTATTTGAAAGAAGGAACAAATAAGACATATAGAAGGGTAATATCAGCAGACAAATGTACATTTCCTTTATGTGTGACATGAATTTTGTCACCATTTGGAATAGTAATAGTATTAGAACCAGGAGAAAGAGGTACCAAGTTTAGAAATATACTTGCATCACTGCTCATATGATCAGTAGCTCCACTGTCAATAATCCAACTAGTACCAAAAAGAGAATAGAAGCAGAATGTACCTGCCATTAAGGCATCATGATGAGAAGAAGTAGAAACACCATTAGTAGTTGTTGTGGTGTCCAAAAGTGCTAGTAATTTAGCATATTGATCAGCTGAAAGTCCAGGAATAGAAGGCGAGGGAACAGCCTGATCAGAAGCAAATGATGAAGCAGAAACATCCTCATGTTGGACACAATGAGCAAACCTTTTCCCAGACGATTGATTAAATCCAAGTGAATTAGATCCCTATCATTAGGATAACCATGAAGTTTGTAACACTTGTCCATGGTATGACAATTCATTTTGCAATGATCACAAAATGGCCTCTTCGAACCAGTATACTTAGGTACAAAAGACCTTGAACCTGAGAAGTTATTCTGAGACTGATTATTGAACCTAGTAGGTCTATTCAGTGGTTCATTGTATCGTCTCCTATCTGCAGCTAAAACAATTGGATTATCACTAGAAACAATCAACTGACTAACTTCTTTATGCCTTTGCCCTTGCACCAACAATTGATAAGCAGTAGCAATATTAGGTGCAGGGTCCATCATAAGAATATTAGACCTTACTTGAGCATAATCATCCTTCAACTTCATTAGAAATTGAATTAACCTTTTAGTTTGGATAAGATCAAGAAACTTCTTAGATAAATTGCAAGAACAACCATTGCATTCACAAACAGGGATTGGGCATAAGCTATCAATTTCATCCCAAATCACCTTTAACTGAGTGTAAAAATCAGCAATGTTACCAGAAGTTTGATGCAACACAGTAAGATCTTGCTCCAAAGAATACAACTGAGTAGAAGAAGACAAACCATACCTATCTTCAAGATTTTTCCACATTTCTCGCGCATTCTTGAAGAAGGAAACACTCTTTGCAAAACCAGGAGTCAAAGCTCGAAGAATCCAACCTTTCACCATATTATTGCAACGATCCCAAGCTTTAATCTCAGCAGAATTTGTTGAAGTAATTACAGGTTTAGGCAAGCTTCCATCAACAAAGCACATTTTGTTTTTAGCAATCAAACCAATCATCATTGAGTTCTTCCATTCATCATAACCACTAACATCAAATGGCGTTGAAACAAGCTGAAACGTAGTATTATCAGCAGGATGAAGATAATACACACTATTAGGATCTTGAGTGAGCTCTAAAACAGGTGTTGAAGGTATTGTAGAAGCCATTAGCAAGAATTGATTCGAACAATTTTGAGGAAAAAAAAATATAAACCCTAAAAATTGGGGGAAAACTCAATTAAAGCAATAGAATGTAATTGATGAACAAATATAGAATCAAAATTGTAGACAAAGAAATTCGTTGATGTAGGAAGAACAACGCAAACCAATTTCGTTGATGGAGGAAGAAATTCGTCAAAAAATAATGATGAAGAAACAACAAAAAAAACAGAGGAAAGAAATGAAGTTCAGAAAAAAAAAACAAAGAACAAAAAAACAAGAAAATTAGAAGCAACTTTGGATCTTGTAATGCTCTGATACCATGTCAGAAATGTAGAGAGAGAAAGAGATGTAGAGAGAGAAAACAGAGAAAGTGAGAGGAAATTCTCATTATTACAACTAATCTTGAGTGTTAGCTATATATAACTAACTTACTAATAACTTGTAACTATATAAGCTAATTAATGACAAGATTGCCACTCTTCTCACTATCCTTCACAAGGATTAAATCTTTTGTAGTTAATCCAGTGAGAAGAAGCCACAATAGGAAAGTAACAACAATTAGCACCACATTCATGATTGTATCCAAACATTGCACAATCTTCTTAGCACTTTGTAATTTATTAGCTAGAAGTACTATACACAGTCCCTACGTGCTTTTTCCTAAACAAAAAAAAAAAAGTACAATCAAGTATCCTAAGAAATGCAACTAAAGGGGAAAAAAATTGTCTATTTGATTTGTAAAAATAAAATATAAAATACGACATAATAAAAACCGTAAACTAGACTACTTTGAACCATCCATGTCACAAGTTGCTTCTCAGATATGGTTTTAATGCAAGAATCCTCAACAGCATCATCCTGCATAACTCTTAGAAAAGATGACCAATCGCCATTAACATCATCACCACCACGCTTTTGTTCTGCTGCAGCCGTAGATGGTTGTTGGGGCCCACCCTTTGTCTTATACCCCTTTTCATCATCACCCTCTATAAGACGCTTTAAGACATCCTTCATTTTAGCAATTGATCTACAGTTGTTGAGAGTTCAGGCAAATAAAGAAGACATTCAAGTGGCCAAAGAAAAAGAAAGTAAAGTGAATTAAGGTTTACAAATTGGAAGAAAAGTAATAAACTTAAACTCGACACCATAGCTAGGAAGATAATTGACATCTCATCGAATATATAAATCTAATTAACCAATTAAGTCATCCTTCAATTTACTTTTGCGGAGTTGATTATAGAAAAGCATGTAAATTGAGGTGACTGCTACTACTATTCAAGATTACTAGTATGTAAATTAAGCAATACATAAGAAGCTAAGAAAGTGTTATACCCATCATCAGCTGTATACTTGTGTTGTGACAGAGTTTCCCTTGCTCCCAAAATATATTGAGCCTTTTTCTGTAATTCATAGAGCATAGCAGTGTTCCCCTGTTGCTTTAATAGGTCTTCCTTCACTAGATCTTTCCTTTTTATCGACAATTTCTTCACACCATGATGATCATTCTGGTAGTAATATATATAAGCAATGGTGGTTAGTTTTAAACTACTCCTTGTCTAACACATATGTAAAAAAAAAAAAAAAGCAAAAGTTTTACCTGGTGTTTAGATTCACCCAACAACAACACATCATCGGGGTCAGTTATGGGAGAAAAGTAACGAGAATTTCCTTTTTTATCAATAAATTTATAAATGGAAGTAGACGGTTGGCAGAAAGGACGAAATTGCAACAAACTTGTGGTATGCTCATAACCCATTCTCATAATTGTACTTAGAAAACCACTATCGTTGTTGTGATCAGATTCAATATTTTGACGAGTTGGTTGCTTTGATGGATCCTTCTTAGGCTCATCATATTGGAGCTTGAGAAAATCATGTTTGTGTCTATTTATAATGCCAAGGAAGTACAGTTGTTTCCCTCTCGCGGAGATCATTGATTCAAATCTGCTGTAAAAAATGCGGTTTTCCAATACTAAGAGTATACAAGTTTTGATGAGCCAAATGATGAAAAAAACAAATAGGCACAAACAGCTCCAAGTTCCAACTTTCAAGACTCTCTTAACCATACTTGTTTGGTGCTTATGCTTCTCAAGAAGATCCACAAAATGTAACGACCATGTAAGGAGTATCATTAAAGAGCTACATGAAAACATGATGCTAGGTTTCAATCCATTAGCCCAATACACTACAGATTTCCTAGGCAAAAACTTTTCGGTCACTTCATAGCGAATTGAGTTTGGATCACTCCCAATAACTAGCTTATGTAGACCCCACACAAATAAGTGGGTCGACAATCCAATCATGTCATGCAACACAAGAAGAAGAACTAGCTTATCAAAGAATTTATGGACGGGATAAAAACCTAATACCTTAAAATTATGAAGAAAGGGTGCACGTGTCATAATCGCATGCTTAGCAAATAGTATAAAAATGAAACAATCGATGAACTCATGCACTGTATCCGACACAACATAGTTTCCAATTTTGAATGTGTGATATTTCAATGGAATGTCAAGCATCACTAGTCTAATGCAGACTATGGACACTATGTAGCTTATAGAAAATATGCAAAATATCATGAAATAGGTATTCATCCAATGCATTATCGAATACCCTGATACCTTGACATCTTTTAATAAGCCTATATACGGAATTTGACCCAGTGCAAACAACACTACAACGACACACATTAAATAGGTAGTGTCTAGAAATATCCACATACATATGAAATGTTTAACTTTTATGATAACTTTAAGTTTAGTGGTTTTTATCGTACATGTAGCCACACCCATAAATAAATTGAATAAACCGAGTCACCACACAAGCTGCCCCTAGAAGTGGTAATGCTACAATGGCGGCAACAGTAGCACACACGATAACAATTGGTATCGAAACCGCATCAACAAGCCGCATAAAGAAGGGCATTCTTCGAGCACAGCCGCGAGTTGGATGATGATGATCATTATTAGTTTTATGATCAGAACTATGAAGTTGCACTATTATTGATAAGCTCATCATGGATATCTCTTAGGAATTCATCATGCACTATTATATATATATTTATATTGTTGGTTTTTTTGGAAGAGTTAGTTATTAATTTTGGAGGTATAGTGTCTAGAATTGTTAAATTTCATGTTAAAGATAAAATGGGTCTGGGTAACCCAACAAAGAGGAAGAGAATCAAACTAGTCCATAAGCCCAAGGAAGTTCCATCCTAAAACCAATTAACAATAGGAGTAATTCCTAGGCCTATAAACTAGTTATACATCTCCTCTTTCTCCGATATGGGACAACTCACTAGTGTAAATCACATGGGGTTCAACACTCCCCCTCACTAGTGAGTGTCCTTAGAATTAGAGCATACCAGAAGGCACAATATAATCCTCGTTGGGAATGAACGTCCAACAGAGGCCCTTAACCAGTGGCATAACCTGGGCTCTGATACCATGTTGAAATCTAAAACTTTTGTTATTGCTTTCATTCACTTGAGAATTAATTAACAAACAATAGAGGCATATATATAAGATGTCTTGGAGACAATATCTTGACCTAATACGTGATATCAAGATTCCTAAATCTTGTCAAGTATTTATCTAATATATCTTATGCATATCAAATATATCACAAAGATATAATATATCCTCCAATAAGAATAATGGTGATGAAAAACTACTCACTCATGAAAGTGTGTATATATATATATATAGCATTTGACTTGAGTTGGGATTTTAAAAGGGATTAAAAAAAAAGGAAAAGAAAGTTTTCTGTTGCCATTACTTGTTTTAGAAAAATGAAAGGAATCAATATTTTAATTGGTTGTTAAAGCAAAGAATAATAAAATGTTATTGTTCATTCCTGCCAAAGTATAGTAGTATAGCATGTTTAAAATGAGTTGGTGCCTTTGAATTTAATTGTTTTCTAAAAGATTACTGGAAAGTAGTTCTTATATTTTATTTTGTTTCAAGGAAAGAATTAAATGTCATTCAAGGTTTAACTTTTTTTATTTTGCTATCCTTCTTTAATACTAAAGTGAAGGATATAAATATTAAATAATAAGCATGTCGTTCTTTATGTATGTAGTTAGTTAGATTAATTAAGTTTCTTTTGTTAAACCTTATATATGAATGTACGATATTACATACGTAGTAGTTAGTTAGATACATACTTGGATACTACTTCGATGCATGGACTTGTAAGAATGCTACAAGTTAGCTTAGCTTGCCGAGAGGAGTCGAGTAATCAAAATTTAGAGAAAATTTTTGAAAATTCCTAAATTTTACAAGCGAAAATCATCCACCTTCATATTCAAGTGGCCGGAGTCAAATTAGGACCCTACTTCAGCAACTATGGCTCTGCCCTTGCTCCTTGTAGCATTAAATATGTAATCAAGTGATGAAAGCTGTTAGGGCCACCGTCACACGCTCATACACATACTAGGATAATATTGTCTGCTTTGAGCTAAGCCCGCACAACTTTGTTTTTGGGCTTCTTTCCAAAAGGTATTGTACTAGTAACTATTGAGCACCACTATATAAATAGCTCATCTTCTTGCTATTCTTTCCGTGTGAGACTTGGGATGCATTTATTTTCCCAACAAAAAGCAATAATGAACGAGAATGTCCATATTACACTAGGTTGCACGGACACACCTCCAATATAATCTGCCGTACCCTGTGTCCGACACCGACACGACACCGACACATGTTGGATACGCGTACCCACATTGACGTAATTGATTAGACTCATTCGAGCATCCCATAGCTTTTGAGTTATTTTTACCGCTTTAATTGTTTATGCCTTTTAGGTTTTTAGTAGTTATTATGTTTAATAATCATATTATCATCATCAAATTTGATATTTACCTTTATATTCTATTGAAATTAAGTATAAAGTTATATATTTTCTTATTGTTTTCTTTCACGTACCCGTATCCTTTTTTTTCAATGGCGTTTTCTCGTATCCGTTTTGTGTTCGTACCCATACCGGTATTCGTTTTTATGCAATCTAGATATTACATGTAATTGGTTGTCTCAAGAAACCATAACGGTTCCTACAAAATCAGCTAATTAAAACACAGACACGCTGTTATAGGGCTAAAAAAACAATACCAAAAACAAATTTTAAAATAAACAACAAATAACTTAGTTTAAAGTCATCTAATGAGGACGATGATAAGGGTGAAATCAATGAGTATATGGATTGAGAGATCGATTTGATATTGAGTAGAGAATCCAATTGTTTAATTTGATGGTGCTTTTAACATATATAATAGAGTGTAAAACCTTTTATTGGGCCCTAATTTATCATTAGCTTATACTTTTGGTCGAATTAGTCCTCTCATATAGCGTTAGGGTGACTAAAAAGTTACAAATTCAAATCTCATCCACCCGTCATATGCCCATGCATATGCCGAGCAATGTAGGTCCTACTAAAGTGACATGGTGCAAAACAAAGAAACATATTAAGTACATATGATAATATTGAGCGGGCATCACAAGGTTAACCCCCTTCAAATAATCCAAAATTATCACTTTTTTTTTTTTTTGTGATAGGGAGCCACAAGAGAAGGAAATGAAGAGATCAGAATCGATCCCATGATTTTTTTGGAAATGGAAGAGAAGTTATAACCAACTTAACCTCTAAAATGGGATGATATATTCTGGAAACGGGAATCGGTCCAAAATTATCACTTGTTAAATCGAAAGAGTTAATGGTGTAATATTAATTAGCAAATGCATACACCATCCTCTTTCGATTCCCATCAAAGCCTTAGGTGTAACAAACAGAAAAACCACACACGGGTTTTGAATTTCATACCCTAAAATGAAAACACGCACAAGTATTCTTGTGATGAAAACAGAATTCACTAGGTTTATCGATATGATCAAGAATACAACGAAAAGCATTGAGATGCAATTCACTTATTATTACAAAAGCTTACATTGTCACACTAAAAAACAGGCAATAATAATCTTCTTATTACAATAATATGGTACATATATGTAATTCAAAGTTTACAAAGCAAAGAAGGGTGTATGATCTTCATTCTCCACGAAAGCAGCCTGCTAGCTGCTACAACTCTATAGACGAATGCTATTACCGCACGCACTACTGCGCTGCTTCAATTTCTTCGTCCTGTTGTAACTAGCTACTGCACAAACATATGAAACATCAAAATTTTCATGAGATTCCATTCTCCAACATTTTCAATATAATTAAAATTAACAGCAAACTAAGTTTGAATTGTTGAATACAAACCTGAAAATCTTAGTTTTTAACTACTTTGTCATCCCCTACAACATTCTTTATAAACCCAGATTGCAAATTTAGCTTAGTCTTGAAGCATTCGGAGTAATTACATATGTCGTCTCCATCCTTTTGACGATCGTGATTGTATGTGAAATTAACCCCTATCTTCATCTTATTTTCGTCGGTTGTCATCACCTTTACCGTATATCCTGCTTCAGTATCATATTTACTACCATCTTTTAATTCTCTGAAAAAAAAAAAAAAAAAAAAAAAAAAAAAAAACAAATAAATTAAAAAAATGATGGAACATATTGACACACAATATATATATATATATATATAGAAAAAAGCTATTATGTACATAAAAAATTTCATGAGGCCAGGGAATTAAAGGAGTTTTACTCATTGATGTTTTTGTGTAAAGTAATGATCTTTTCAATGTCCGAAGAATCGACAGGGATCTCCACGTGATCGCTCCAATCAAATTTGTTGTTGTGGTTGATGATAGTTTTTTTCATTAGTTCCGAATTTGGATATATCAATGTTTCTTTTGTCTCAATTTTTGAGAAGGTTGTGTTCCAAACGTCCATGTTAATTACCTCCAACTAAGAAAATGAAATTGAATGATCATCATTAGTTAGTTAAAGTAAATATTAGTAGCGTATGATACAATAAAAGTATGCATGGTATAAAATTAAAGAACAAACCAAGATTCCATCAATAACGCATAAGTCCCCAACATCGAGTGGATTAATGGTGTAAACAAACGCAATGCCTTGGAACAAAGTGGCCAAAGTACTTTCAAACACAAATTTTAAAGCTAACAATGGGGATCCGACGAGGATAATAAGATCTTTGGTAGTCAACCCAGTAAGAAGTAGCCACAATAAGAATGCAGCAACAAATAGTATGACACTCATAATCTTGTCCAAACATTCCACAATTTTTTTGGCACTTCTTAATTTATTTGCCATCAGTAAACAACGGTTGTGCGCCCTTTCCTGTACAAACAAACTATCAGTTTTCCCCTTTTCTGTTAATCTATATACTATCACTACGTACTTATATATATATAAAATAATATAAGCATACAAGTGCTTATGTCGCTTAATTTACCAATTTCGAATTCTATTGTTCCTGTTCCATAAAGTGTGTATGGAACTTACTTTCGATCATTTTAAATGCAAAGCAGGGGGCAAGATCGATAAAATAAATAATTAGGGAGTATCAGTTACAACAATTGTTGTCATCTGTGTATGCCTTTTGGACATAGGGAGAGGGACAAAATCAATCTTAATACAAACCATAAGCATACATCTCTACAATTCTTAGCTAATTTATCTACCATTGCATTAGTAGATCTACTAGCATATTCAACCTTTTAGCCATCAATAGTGCTGATTAAATCTACTTACAATCAGTCATTAGTTAAAATCAATAACATTATTATAACTACTTTTTGAATTTAATATAATATTAATTTTAACTAGTGATCAAAGCAGTGATACACAAATTATACAATTATTGAAACAGGGAAATATATATAAGTGATCAAGGTCATAGAATTATGTACGACGTACCACCCATATCCTAAGTTTTTCATCAGATAGCAGATTTCTTCGGGAAAGATCTGAGTCATCAGATTTGATTTCGTCATCTGAGGAATATTTTGTAAAGACAAGTTTTTGAAAACACTTCCAATCGGCGTTTGCTTCACCTTCATAAGGTGGCCAATTAACAAGCTTCATCAAATGCCTCCTGAACACAATAATGCTGAAATGGTGAGAAAGAGTGAGAGCATTTATGCAATGGTAAAAGGCGGTGACTGTGTAATGTGTGAATAAGAGTTCAGTTTTCTCGAACTACTAACGAAGCTTTACCTTAAATCTACATGGGAATAGTAATAAAGACTATAACTTATGACCTTATAAATAGTTTGAATATCTCATTTTATGGATCAATGTGAGACTCTTAAATGCTTTGAGGACGGACACATTAGCTTTAACAACATTGGTAACATGTAATATATATATATATATATGTATATATTTTCATATACTTCCTATATGTCATATCCTAACAATCTAACACAGTAACATAAAACTACGTATATAGCAACATACATAAATGAAAAGCAGGAAAAACCCGTATAGTAGAGTACCCATTGTCGTCAGTTATACTTTGTTGAATTTGTAGAGTATAATTGTCTTGTAACATAGTTTGCTCTGCGTCCAAAAAATGTTGAACTTTTCTTTGCAGATCAAACAACGTGTGATCTTCTTCCTTGTCTTCCCCACATTCCTTTTTTTCTGGTAGCAGGTCTTCCTTGATCTGTTTAGTCCTTTCTATACACAACTTCTTCACGTCACCTATCTGTTGAGCTGTAGAGGAAGAGGATACCTGACCCATAAGAGGGTAATTAAAGTTCTTATTTCATTCATAACACCCACGTACTTTTTGTGTGATATAAGAAATTGATAAGTGTTACAACTAATAAAAAACAATGTATTTTTTTTTTTTTTTAAATTTGAGTTTTGGCAAAGATATTTTAACTAGGAGGCATCTTTGGTGGCTCATTTTAAAAATAAACCACTAAAATCAAAGACAGTCGATTAATCCTAGTCTCTGGAGCTATACTTTCATTCTCATTTTTTACTAACTTCACCAAATATACTAAACTTTACTTTTTTGCTCATTTCAATCATAAGTTACCATGAAAAACACATCTATTTATTTATATTACTACCTACAAAAGTTAGTTTTATACAGTATTTTTTAAGGGAGCTAGGTAATAAGTTAACAATTTGTTAAGGTATAGAGGAAAAATATTGTGTTCAATTTTAGTTAATCAATCTTTACTTGATATAATCTAATAATCAAAAGTTTACATCAAAATATTTAAATAAAAATAAAAAATTCAAGGAACCCTGTAAAGAAGCTAGCTAAGCCATATTTTTTTTATGTGTGCGGAGTAGCATATATACTAGCATACTAGAGCATATATTTAGTAGCATGGGCATGGAAAGCTATAAAAATAAAAATGGCAAAAATATATATAAAAGTTAGTATTTACCTGTGGTATATCATCAATAGGATCTGTGGTTGGAGATTGGTGTTTTGCAGTGTTTTGGATCATCAAAACAGGATAAATGGATATCAACAAAAGTGTAATGATTTCGTATGGTGATTGCTTAAAGGACGACATTTTCAACTTATCCCACCAACTTTTCATTATTGTTTCATTAGTATCATCATATCGGAGTTTGAAGATATCATTTTGGAGTCGACCTATAACCCCAAGGAAATACAGTTGTTTTCCTCTGTTGATGATTGTAGAACCAAATTTTTTATAAACAATGCGATTTTCCAATACCAAGAGTATGTAGGTCTTGATGAACCAAAAGATGGAAAAAATAAATAGGCAAAGGGTTGACCAAGTTCCAACTCTCAAGATTTCCTTACCATGTTTTGTTTCATGCTCATGGTCTTTAAGAAGTTCCCCAAAATGTAACACCCACACAAGGAGTAACATTAGGGAGGTGAATGCAAACATGATGCTAGGTTTCAATCCATTGGCCCAATACACTAGAGATCTCCTATGCAAAATCTTTGTGATTAGTGTATAATAATGCGATTTTTTATCACTCCCCGGATCAGCAACTAGATTATGTAGCCGCCATACAAATATGTGGGTTGACAATCCAATCAAGTCGTGGCACACAAGTAGAAGAACGACTACATGAAACAATGTATGGACTTGGTAGAATCCTAGTATTTTGTAGTGCTTAAGAAAGTGGGCTTTGGCTACAACCATATGCTCGGCAAACAATAAGAAAATAAAACAGTCGATTATCTCATGCACTGTATCAGACACGACATAACTTCCACTTGTAAAGGATTGATATCTTAATGGCATGTAACGGATCACTAACCAAATGCAAAATATGGACACCACAAAGCTTATAAAAAATAAGAAAAATATGATACAATAGATTTCAATCCAATTCATTATTGGATACCCTAATACCTTAGCATATCTTAAGCCTAGTCCAGGAACTAGGCGACCCGCTGCAAACACAATGCCAATACAAACTAACAGATACAAAGTGTCTAGTAATATCCAAGTGCGTATGAAAAGTTTAAGTTTTATAACCAAGTTCAGTTTTGTACCTCTATCGTACACATAACCACACCCATAAATGAATTGAACTAACCGAGTTACAATGAAAGCTGCCACTAGAATTGGCAATGCTAGAATGGCAACCACCGTAATTATTAATAGAAGGAAGACGACTCCAAACACATAACTCATATCACAACGCTTTTGAATTCCATTTTTTACACTAGCCCTCTTATCATCAGGGGCATTTGTTATGATTATTGAACTACTCATCATAAATATATATATATATATATATCAACAAACTAAAAAATAAAAATTGTTTTATTATTATTATTAATGGAAGAGTTTTTGACTTTTTGAATAGGGAGGTTTGTTTAACTGATGACACAATAATATACTAGTACTCATTTTATAAGGGTGTAGTATATTATATCTTGCAATTGACTTTAGTTGTGATTTATTGTTTTATTATTATTATTATTATTATTATTATTATTACTATTGGATTCGTGATCTTAAAGCCATGGTAGCTATAAAGAGTAGTGAAACAACAAAAAGAAAAGAAAAGGAAAGAAAGACTTCCTTGTTTTGGCCACTAAAAGGGAAGTAGTAAAGAAGATGGAGTATTTAATTATATTATGTTCAAGGAAGGAATATAAATTTTGCCATTTCTCTTCGTGTAAGTGTGTAACATGCAATTTTGTCCCATATTCTCAAGTTACGCTACATACGGAGTATTCCGTACAAAAACAAATGTTCCAATCATAATCATAATCATAATCATAATCAATCAATCATCAATATACTATACTAATTACTGGAGTAAAATACAATCCACTTAATGTGGACTTGATATTTGGCACTCTCTTTTTATCAAATTTAAAAATAAAAAAAAACATATAAAATCTAATTATATGGCAATATAAATACTTTGATTTACTCCTTTTTTATTATTTGAAATTTTGAATATTTAAAATATAATTATTTTTTCTATGCAGATACATAAGAATTTATGTACAAAGTAAAACTATTATTTTGTATATTTATATTTTATTAAGTATGTAATGAAGACTAATTTTATGTCATCGAGCTTAAATTATATATAGTACGTAAGATTATTACTCGATATACTATACACTTAAGGAAAACATTTTCAAAAATTATGTGTCCTAATTTTTTTAGTTATGTTAAGGTCATCTGACATTTTTCGATACAACGTTGGAGAGAAGATCTTGATCAATTAAATAAATATAGATTTTACAAGTGGTAGACATGTAAATAAGGTTCCATTATTATAATAAATAAAATCAATATACTACTAAATGAAACAAAATTATAAGATTAAGGTTTCATTATTCTTTACGTTTCATTTATACACGTTTGCCCATGCAAAGTTTATAACGCTTATACCTTCAATTTTGTATTTGTAAAAACTGTAAAAATTTGATATTCTAGTAGAATAAATCAAGAGAAATCAAACAAGACTCTATACGAAAATGTTTTCACTTACATATAAAGCACAAACAACGGTCAAAACGTGGTTTGTCAATAGTGCTCAAAGTCAAAATGTAAATAATAAATTGAAACGGAGGGAGTACTTTTTAATAAGAAGGAACAATATAAATAATTATTAATTTTTAAAAAAGGTTCATTATAAAAAAATTATTAATTTTTAATAATTTTGTTGACTTAATTATTTTTGGTATCCCATGCAAAATTAAAACAACAAGTAATTCATAACTTTGGCATTAACTTTTTTAGATTAATTTAGTAAAGTAATTTCATGTAAATTTTGTCTAAATTTATTAAATTATTATTAAAGGGGATCTCAATAATTCAATTTAACTATCAATATATGAGATCTCAATTTTTGAAGTGAATCATCATTGCACGAAATATCAATATTTTAAAGTTTACTACTATTGACGGATTTTGATAGTTCAAATGTAAAATTATTACTCCCTTCGTTTCCTATTTTCCTTGTCCGTCACTATTCACTTCTTCATTAATATGGTATATGATATAATAATAGTAGTGGGGAGAGAAGCAACTTGCAACTAATCAAATGGGTGATGTGTGGGATCCATCTTAATAAAAAAATATTATAAACCTAATTAATAAAGCTATTTGTAAATAAAAATATGGAACATCACAAAACAGCATATGTCATGTAAAGAAAAATAGGGAAAGGAGAGAGTACATGGGAACTCAATATTTAAAGTGAGCGACTATTGCACTCAATTTTGATGGCCGGGTTTGATAATTTTGTTAATTTAATTATTTTTTGCGAAATTAAAAAACCAAGTAATTCATTATATAGTTTTTTTTATTGATACTGATATTTTAGATTATTTGAGTATAGTAATTTCATGTCAATTTTGTCAAAATTTACTTCTATTGCATGGGATATTTATAATTCAATTTTATTACCATCATATGGGATCACAAATCTATTGCACAGCAGCTCAATATTGTAAAGCTGGCTACTATTGCAGAAGATTTGATGGTTTTAGTATATGTTCATTTTTTTAATATAACAAAAGCATTTTGCTTTAATTATTAAGCTATACAATTTATTTATTATTATTTTATTGCTAATTTAATATTAGACTTTTAAGTCGTGTATCGCACAGGCTTATACTAGTTAATATCAATCATTGATATAGTATTCTAAAACACAAGCCACTTAATATGGGGTTGACATTTGTCACTCTCATTGTCTTGTGTTTTAGTGTTTTTAATCAAATTTAAAAGGTATATAAAATCTAATTATTTGGTATTATATATTAGAATGCTTTGGTTTACGTTCCTATTTTACTCCTATTTTTTGTCTACAATTACATGAGAATTAATGTACGAAGTAAAACTATTATTTTGCATATTTATTATAATATATAAAATAATAAAGATTGATTTTATGTCATTAAGCTCAAATTATGTATAGTATGTAATACTATTACTCATTATACTTTGTATTTAAGGAAAACATTTTCAAATGTTCTTGTGTTTTCAATATCAATATATTTTATTAAAACACAGTCAGCTTAATGAGAGGCTGACATTTGTCACTCTCTCATTGGCTTGTGTTTTACTTCTTTTTTCCTTAAAGTATTATACTTGCTTAATGAAAGGTTGACATTTGTCACTCTCTCATTGGCTTGTGTTTTACTTCTTTTTTCCTTAAAGTATTATACTATTTAAGTAATTAAAACTAAAACATGCAAATAACTACTTGCAATCAACTGATAAATAAAAGCAACACATTTTAGGAATATATTTTTTTAGTAAAGTATTATACAATCTATAAAAAAAATTAATAAATAAGTAAATAACTTAACAAAACCTACAAATATTTGATTTATTTGGTAGTAAACATTTTAACGTGCATATATTAAATATTAACTTTTTTTTTTGGTGCTAGGGAGTCACAAGGGTGGGGTGAGAATCGATCCCAAGATCTCCTGGAACCGGGAGGGAAGCTTTTACCACTTGAACTACCCCTCACTCTCAACTAAATATTAACTTTGTTGCTTTTAATTATCATGCAAATAACTACAAATATGAAAAATGAATACACTAAATGTTAACTTTGGTAAGAATATATTTTAACGTGCATATCAAATGAATAGGCAAATGAATCACAAATATGACAATTGAATATAAGTAGTATACTGAATATTATACTCTTTTTAAAAAATTAAAACAAATAAATAGATAACTGAAGTAAAATATTACATCCAAATAATTAGAAGCATATCAACGTAATAACTAAAAGCAACAACTTTTAGAAAATATTAGACTTTTTTTTAAGTATTATACTATTTAAAAAGGTTTAATGATGAATAAATCAATCATCAATCAATTTGCAATCATCAATCATCAATATACTATACTAAAACATAAGTCACTTAATGTGGAGTTGACATTTGTCATTCTTTCATTGACTAGTGTTTTAGTATTTTTCATCAAATTTTTAAAAATATATGAAATTTAATTATATGGTAATATATATTAAAATACTTTGATTTACGTTCCTATTTTACTCCTTTTTTATTATGACATTTTGAACATCTAAAATATAATTATTTTTTGTCTACAATTACATTTGAATTAAAGTACGAAGTAAAACTATTCTTTTGTATATTCAATTTTATGTCATTGTGCTCAAATTATGTATATTACGTAATACTATTACTCAATATACTTTGCACTTAAGGAAAAACATTTTCAAAGATTTAAGTGACCTAATTTTTGTAGTTATATGATAAGGTCGTCAAACGTTATTCCTCAAGACGATATTTGTCACCTTCTCATTGGCTTGTGTTTTACTTTTTTTTTTTAAGTATTATATTGTTTAAGTATAATTAAAACTAAAACATATATATAACTACTTGCAATCAACGTGATAAATAGAAGCAACAAATTTTAGGAATATATATATATATATATATATATATATATATATATATATATAGTATTATACTATCTTAAAAAAAAATTAGATAAATAACTTAACAAACTAAACCCGCAAATATTTGATTTGGTAGAAAATATTTTAATGTGCATATATAATATTAACTTTGGAGAGAAGATCTTGATCAATTAAATTAATATAGATTTTACAAGTAGTGGACATGTAAATAAGATTTCAATATACGGAGTAATAAATAAAATTAATATATTATACTAAACGGAACATAATAATTAATATTTAATAACAATGAACAAAATAAATAATTATTAATTTGATCAGTTATTAAGTTGTAAATAAGGTTCCATTATAATAAGAAACAAATTATTAATTTTTAATATTTTGTTAATTTAGTTATTTTTGGTATCCCATGCAAATTTAAAAACAAGTAATTCATGATTGTATTATTTTATTGGTATCAATTTTTTTTGATTATTTTAGTAAAGTAGTTTCATCATGTTAATTTTTTAAAACAAATCATTTTAGTAATTTTCGAACAAATTGATATATGTGGTACTCCCTCTGTTCCCTATTTTTCTTTACATATACTGTTTTAGGATGTTTTATATTTTTCTTTACCAAACAAACTTTATTAGGTTTACAATATTTTTTTTATTAAGATGGACCCCACACATTACCGACTATTAGTTGCAAGGTGTTTCTCTTTCATCAATTATTACCTCAATTGGCCCCACTACTATTATTATATCATATACCATAATGAAGAGGTAAATAGTGACGGATAAGGAAAATAACTAGGGAACGGAGGGAGTAATATATATTAAGCGATTTACTTTCCTATTTTACTTCTTTTTTACTATTTAAAATTTTGAATATCTAAAATATGATTATTTTTTGTCTACAATTACATAAGAATTAATGTACGCATAAAACTATTATTTTGTATTTTTATATATTTTATAAAGTACATAATGAAGACTGATTTTATGACATTGAGACCAAATTATGTATAGTACATAATGCTTTTATTCAATATACTTTGCACTTAAGGAAAAACATTTTTCAAAATTTAAGTGACCTAATTTTTGTAGTTATGATAAGGTCATCAAACATTCCTCGAGGTGACGTTGGAGAGAAGAACTTGATCAGTTAAATTAGTATAAATTTTACAAAATTGGTGGACATGTAAATAAGTTTCCAATAAATAAAATCAATATATTATACTAAACAGAACAAAATTATTATTTTTTATAATAAGGAACAAAATAAATAATTATTAATTTGATTAATCATTAGTTTTTTTAGCAAGGTTCCATCATAATAATAAACAAATTATTAATTTTTAATAATTTTTACTGGTACTAATAATTTAGTTTGTTTCTTAAAAAAATATAATTTAGATTATTTTAGTAAAGTAGTTTCATATCAATTTTGTCTAAATTTATCAAATTATTATTGCACGGGGTATTTCAATAATTCAATTTTAGCACTAATTTATAGGACCTCAATATTTAAAGTGTACTATTATTGCACGGGATATCAATATTTAAAAGTTTGCTACTATAGAACGGGGTTTTTATAGTTCAAATATAAAATTATTGCATGGGATATCAATATTTTAAAGTTTGCTATTATTGCACGGGATTTTGATAGTTCAAATATAATGCTGTTACATGGGATATCAATATTTTAAAATTTGCTACTTCTACACGGGAATTTGATATTTCAAATATAAAACTATTACATGGGATATCAATATTTTAAAGTTGGTTACTATTGTACGTGATTTTGAAGATTTGGTTCATTTAATTATTTTTGGTATCTCGTGCAAAATTTAAAAAACCCACTAATTCATGATTTAGTTTTTTATGGGATCTCAATATTTAAAGTATACTATTATTGCACAAGATATCAAAATTTAAAAGTTTGCTACTATTGAATGGGATTTTGATAGTTTGAATATAAAATTATTACATGGGATTTCAATATGTTAAATTTTGCTACTTTTGCACAGGATTTTGACGGTTCAAATATAAAACTATTACATGAGATTTCAATATTTTAAAGTTGGCTAATGGCTACTATTGCATGTGATTTTGATGATTTTGTTAATTTAATTATTTTATGTATCTTGTGCAAAAATTAAAAAACCAAGTAAGTCATGATTTAGTTTTTTTATTGATATTGATATTGATATTTTTGATTATTTTAGTATAGTAGTTTCATGTCAATTTTCTCAAAAATTACTAATTGCACGGGACTTAGTTGGCTGTTCCCTCCCGTTCTATTCCCGAACCTTCCGAGAACCCTCCAACAAACACTTATTACCTTAATTTGCTTTGTTTGCTTTTCTATGTCTTTCTTTATTGGAAATTAGGAGCGTTAGCTGTTAGGAAGTTAAGGTTTTCGTTAGGTAGGATAGGAACAGTTACAATTAGTTTAGTTCAATTCTTAATGATTTGTTCATTAACATGAAACTACTACTATTGCACTGGACCTTAGTAGTAATTAGGATTCTTAATGATTTTTAAAACAAAAATTACTACTATGACTGTTAATTTTTTAACTACGGATTATTAATGATTTTTAACTATGGAGTAATGACACAGTAATAATTTGATATTAATTTACTAATAATTTTTAAACAAAAAAAAAACGTTATTGGTAGTGAATATTTTATGAAATAAAAACCAGTAATACATCTTCATATTTTTTGTGAATGGTAATCAACTTATGTGGTATAATAATATTTTTGTAACCAATAATAATAATAACAACAACAATAGTAATAATATTAATATGAACAAATAATATTAAGAACAAATAATATTAGGAACAAATTAATTAGCAAAAATAATAATTAGCAAAATAAAAGAAGAGTTGAATTAAATTAAACTGAACTGAACTGATTTTAAGCTGAAGTAAACAGGGTTATAGTATCATTTTTTCTGAATTTTTTTTTTTCAACTTGTTTACTTTGGTCCCCCATGTGTCTTTAATAATCTTGGGGCTCCGCCACTTTACAAAAGATTGGGAATAAATCTAAGTTTTAATTTATTTAATTTGGTTGATCAAGCAAGGAATAAAATGCCACCAATACCTTTTAAGGGCCTATTACTTCACCTTAAAATCAATTCATTTCAGTTCAACTCCATTCAATTCAGTTCAGCTCTTCTTTTATTTTGCTAATTATTATTTTGATAATTAATTTGTTCATAATATTATTTGCTCATATAGAGTAAGGATTCACTAAAAACCTTAAGTTTGCTGAAAACCGTGAAAACCACAAAAAAGGGGTACATATAAGATTTAAAGCGGTACATATTAAGATTAAAGTGGTATAGGTACATTTACAACAATTTTTTTATTATTTATGAAAATGTCATCAATGAAGTACGTGTACCCTTTATACCTCTATTGTACCCTTTTTTGTGGTTTTCACGGTGAAAACAGTTTTCACATGATTCTCTTTCTGCTCATATATATATATATATATAATATAGTATTTTGTTCATAATATTTTGTTCTTCATACTTCGGAATATATTTGTTCATAATAATATTACTTCCCCCGCTCTATATAAGTCGCAACGTTACATTTCGGCGCGCATTTTAAGAAAGAGATTTGAAAGCATAAACAAGCGAATCTACCAAAATAATTTTACACCGATAACTTGTAGGTTACCTCTTGCATGTGTAAAAATTATTTTGATTAGTTTACTCGTTTAAATGCTCAAATCTTTTCCTTAAAATGTGTGTCGAATTGCAACGTTGTAACTAATTGGTAGCGGAGGAAGTATTGTTGTTGTTGTTGTTGTTATTAATATTATCATTGTTTAGTACTTGGATTTAATTTGTTCATAATATTATCATTATTATTATTATTCACAAAAATCTGAAGATGTATCACTGATTTTATTTCATCAAATATAAACTACCAATAACTTTTTGTTTAATAATTATTAGTGGATTAATATCAAAATTATTAATATGTTAGTGCTACATAGTTACTATGTCATTACTTCATAGTTAAAAATCATTAATAATCCGTAGTTAAAAATCAATAGTTATAATCAATCTATAAAAATCATAGTTAAAAATCAATAATCAATAGTTAAAAATCAACAATCCATAATTAAAAATTATTAATCCATAATAAAATTTAAGCTCAATTCAGCTCATCTCAACTGTTTTCAACTAACATGTCTAAAATTTGGTGCCTTTAAATGATAGGTTGCTTAAATTAAAGGATAAACATTATGGAAAAGTGATGCATGAGTATCAACATCATGCATATTAGAATTATTATTCCAACCTTTTGCCCATATAATGGACATGGATGTATGTTAGTGTGCTACAAGTCTACAACCCTACAAGCTAGCAACTCAACGAGGAACATGATTTTTTTCAATTTTTTAATTTTTGCCTAGAGGTAAAGAGCGCAAGCTTAACCATTTATAGGACTACAGGAGTATAGGTTGATGATTTAGCCAAGGTAACATGACAAGCTTGTTTTTTTTTTTTTTTTTTTTTACAAGAAAAAAAATAGTCATTTGTTGCAATTAAAAAAACAAATGGAGTATTGTTTTAACGTAAGCGGATATATCTCATGCATTCTTTAAAAACTCTATAGCAAACTAAAAATTTAGGTGAAAAAAAAGAAGGAAATTATGGGTACCTGTGAACATTGGGGAGTTCCACATGCAACGGGCTTAAAAGAGGTGGATTTCTCAGGAGCAAAAAGGGTTGAACCACAACCAACACAACCACTACACGGCAACCAAGCAGCATCACTACTTGTATCCAAAGCCATTAAGAAAGTTTGTGGCGGTGTACCAACTTTCACCCTTACAATGTACGTTGGGCTTTGGATCAATTGTCGAGCCCAAGCTAATGGGGCGTCTGACCTTCGGGCGACAAGGCTTATGCAATGGTAAAAGGCGGTGACTGTGTAATGTGTGAATAAGAGTCAGTTTTCTCTCGAAACACTAACGAAGCTTACCTTAAATCTACATGGGAATAGTAATAACGACTATAACTTTGACCTTATATAGTTTGAATATCTCATTTTATGGATCAATGTGAGACTCTTAAATGCTTTGAGACGGACACATTAGCTTAACAACTTGGTAACATGTAATATATATATATATATAGATATATATGTATTATTTTCATATACTCCTATATGTCATATCCTAACAATCTAACACAGTAACAATAAAACTCGTAATAGCAACATACATAAATGCAAAGCAGGAAAAACCGTATAGTAGAGTACCCTTGTCGTCAGTTATACTTGTTGAATTTGTAGAGTATAATTGTTCTTGTAACATAGTTTGTCTGCGTCCAAAAGATTGAACTTTTCTTGCAGATCAAACACGTGTGATCTTCCTTCCTTGTCTGTCCCTTCCCCACATTCCTTTTTTTCTGGTAGCAGGTCTTCCTTGATCTGTTTATCCTTTCTATACACAACTTCTTCACGTCACCTATCTGTTGAGTGTAGAGGAAGAGGATACCTGACCATAAGAGGGTAATTAAAGTTCTTATTTCATCATAACACCCACGTACTTTTGTGTGATATAAGAAATGATAAGTGTACAACTAATAAAAAACAATGTATTTTTTTTTTTTAATAATTTGAGTTTGGCAAAGATATTTTAACTAGGAGGCATCTTTGGTGGCTCATTTTAAAATAAACCACTAAAATCAAAGACAGTCGATATCCTAGTCTCTGGAGCTATACTTTCATTCTCATTTTTTACTAACTTCACCAAATATACTAAACTTTACTTTTTTGCTCATTTCAATCATAAGTTACCATGAAAAACACATCTATTATTTATATTACTACCTACAAAAGTAGTTTATACAGTATTTTTTAAGGGAGCCTAGGTAATAAGTTAACAATTTGTTAAGGTATAGAGGAAAAATATTGTGTTCAATTTTAGTTAATCAATCGTTACTTGATATAATCTATAATCAAAAGTTTACATCAAAAAATATTTAAATAAAAATAAAAAATTCAAGGAACCCTGTAAGAAGCTAGATAAGCCATATTTTTTTATGTGTGCGGATAGCATTATACTACATACTAGAGCATATATTTAGTAGCATGGCATGGGCATGGGCATGGGCATGGGCATGGAAAGCTATAAAATAAAAATGGCAAAAATATATATAAAAGTTAGTATTACCTGTGGTATATCATCAATAGGATCTGTGGTTGGAGATTGGTGTTTGCGTGTTTTGGATCATCAAAACAGGATAAATGGATATCAACAAAAGTGTAATGATTTCGTATGGTGATTGCTTAAGGACGACATTTTCAACTTATCCCACCACTTTTCATTATTGTTTCATCTAGATACATCATATCGCATGAAGATATCATTTGGAGTCGACCTATAACCCCAAGGAAATACAGTTGTTTTCCTCTGTTGATGATTGTTAGAACCAAATTTTTATAAACAATGCGATTTTCCAATAACCAAGAGTATGTAGGTCTTGATGAACCAAAAGATGGAAAAAATAAATAGGCAAGGGTTGACCAAGTTCCAATTCAAGATTTCCTTACCATTTTTGTTTCATGCTCATTGTCTTTAAGAAGTTCCCCAAAATGTAACACCCACACAAGGAGTAAACATAGGGAGGTGAATGCAAACATGATGATAGGTTTCAATCCATGGCCCAATACACTAGAGATCTCCTATGCAAAATCTTTGTGATTAGTTGTATAATAATGCGTTTTTTAATCACCCCGGATCAGCACCTAGATTATGTAGCCGCCATACAAATATGTGGGTTGACAATCCATCAAGTCGTGGCACACAAGTAGAAGAACGACCTACATGAAACAATGTATGGACTTGGTAAATCCTAGTATTTTGTAGTGCGTAAGAAAGTGGGCTTTGGCTACAACCATATGCTCGGCAAACAATAAGAAAATAAACAGTCGATTATCTCATGCACTGTTTCAGACACGACATACCTTCCCTTGTAAAGGATGATATCTTAATGCATGTAACGGATCACTAACCAAATGCAAAATATGGACACCACAAAGCTTATAAAAAATAAGAAAAAATGATACAATAGATTTCAATCCAATTCATTATTGGATACCCTAATACCTTAGCATATCTTAAGCCTATTCCAGGAACTAGGCGACCCGCTGCAACACAATGCCAATACAAACTACAGATACAAGTGTCTAGTACTATCCAAGTGCGTATGAAAATTTTAAGTTTTTAAACCAAGTTCAGTTTTGTACCTCTACGTACACATAACCACACCCATAATGAATTGACTAACCGAGTTACAATGAAACCTGCCACTAAATGGCAATGCTGAGATGGCAACCACCGTAATTTATATAGAAGGAAGACGACTCCAAAACACATACTCATCACAACGCTTTTGATTCCATTTTTACACTAGCCTCTTATCATCAGGGCATTGTTATGATTATTGAACTACTATCATCATAATATATATATATTATATCAACAAACTAAAAAATAAAATTGTTTTTATTATTATATTAATGGAAGAGTTTTTGACTTTTTGAATGGGAGGTTTGTTTAACTGATGACACAATAATATACTATACTCATTTTATAAGGGTGTAGTATATTATTCTGCAATTGACTTAGTTGTGATTTATTGTTTTTATTTATATTATTATTATTATTACTATGGATTCGTATCTAAGCCATGGTAGCTAATAAGAGTAGTTGAAACAACAAAAAGAAAAGAAAAGGAAGAAAGACTTCCTTGTTTTGGCCACTAAAAGGGAAGTAGTAAAGAAGATGGAGTATTTAATTATATTGTTCAAGGAAGGAATAAATTTTGCCATTCTCTTCGTTAATGGGTAACATGCAACTTTGTCCCATATTCTCAATTTACGCTACATACCGGAGTATTCCGTACAAAAACAATGTTCCAATCATAATCATAATCATATCAATCATCATCAATATACTATACTAATAACTGGAGTAAAATCCAATCCCTTAATGTGGACTTGATATTTGGCCACTCTCTTTTATCAATTAAAAATAAAAAAAAAACATATAAAATCTAATTATATGGCAATATAAATACTTTGATTTATCCTCTTTTTATTATTTGAATTTTGAATATTTAAAATATAATTATTTTTTCTATGCAGATACATAGAAATTTATGTACAAGTAAAACTATTATTGTTGTATATTTATATTTTATTAAGTATGTAATGAAGACTAATTTTATGTCATCAGAGCTTAATTAATATAATACGTAAGATTATTACTCGATATACTATACACTTAAGGAAAACATTTTCAAAAATTATGTGTCCTAATTTTTGTTATGTTGGTCATCTGAATTTTTTCGATACAACGTTGGAGAGAAGATCTTGATCAATTAAAAATAATAGATTTACATGGTAGACAGTAAATAAGGTTCCATTATTAATATAAATAAAATCAATATACTACTAATGAAACAAAATTATAAGATTAAGGTTTCATTATTCTTTACGTTTCATTTATACACGTTTCCCATGCAAGTTTATAACGCTTATAACCTTCAATTTTGTATTTGTAAAAACTGTAAAAATTTGTATATTCTAGTAGAATAAATCAAGAGAAATCAAACAGACTCTATACCAAATGTTTTCACTTACATATAAGCAACACAACGGTCAAAACGTGGTTTTGTCAATAGTGCTCAAAGTCAAAATTGTAAATAATAAATTGAAACGGAGGAGTACTTTTTTAATAAGAAGGAACAATAAATAATTATTAATTTTAAAAAGGTTCATTATAAAAAAATTATTAATTTTTAATAATTTTTTTGACATTAATTATTTTTGGTATCCCATGCAAAATTAAAACAACAATTATTCATAACTTGGCATTAACTTTTTTAGATAATTTAGTAAAGTAATTTCATGTAATTTGTCTAAATTTATTAAATTATTATTAAAGGGGATCTCAATAATTCAATTTAACTATCAATATATAGATCTCAATTTTGAAGTGAACCATCATTGCACGAAATATCAATATTTTAAGTTTACTACTATTGACGGATTTGATAGTTCAAATGTAAAATTATTACTCCTCGTTTCTTATTTTCCTTGTCGTCACTATTCACCTCTTCATTAATATGGTATAATGATATAATAATAATAGTGGGGAAGAAGCAACTTGCAACTAATCAATGGGTGATTGTGGGCCTCTTAATATAAAAATATTATAACCTAATTAATAAAGCTATTTGTAAATAAAAATTGGAACATCACAAACAGCATATGTCATGTAAGAAAAATAGGGAAAGGAGAGAGTACATGGGAACTCAATATTTAAAGTGAGCGACTATTGCACTCAATTTTGATGGCCGGGGTTTGATAATTTGTTAATTTAATTATTTTTGCGAAAATTAAAAAACCAAGTAATTCATTATATAGTTTTTTTTTATTGATAGATGATATTTTAGATTATTTGGTATAGTAATTCCTGTCATGTAATTTTGTCAAATTTACTTCTATTGCATGGGATTTTATAATTCAAATTTTATTACCATCATATGGATCACAATCTATTGCACACAGCAGCCAATATTGTAAAGCTGGCTACTATTGTCAAAGATTTGATGTTTTATTATATTGTTCATTTTTTTAATATAACAAAAGCATTTTGCTTAATTATTAAGCTATACAATTTATTTTATTATTATTTTATTGCTAATTTAATATTAGACTTTTAAGTGTCGTGTATCCGCACAGGCTTACTAGTTAATATCAATCATTGATATAGTATTCTAAAACACAAGCCACTTAATATGGTGTGACATTTGTCACTCTCTCATTGTCTTGTGTTTTAGTGTTTTTAATCAAATTTAAAAGGTATATAAAATCTAATTATATGGTATTATATATTAGAATGCTTGGTTTACGTTCCTATTTTACTCCTATTTTTTTGTCTACATTTACATGAGAATTAATGTACGAAGTAAAACTATTATTTTGTCTATTTATTATAATATATAAATATAAAGATGATTTTATGTCATTAAGCTCAAATATGTATAGTAGTAATACTATTACTCATTATAGCTTGTATTAAGGAAAACATTTTCAAATGTTCTTGTGTTTTTCAATATCAATATATTTTATTAAACACAGTCAACTTAATAAGAGGCTGACATTTGTCCCCCTCTCATTGGCTTGTGTTTTACTTCTTTTTTCCTAAAATTTATACTTGCTTATGAGAGTTGACATTTGTCACTCTCTCATTGGCTTGTGTTTTACTTCTTTTTTCCTTAAAGTATTATACTATTTAGTAATTAAAACTAAAACATGCAATAATACTTGCAATCAACCTGATAATAAAAGCAACACATTTTCAGGACATATTTTTTTAGTAAAGTATTATACAATCTATAAAAATTATAATAAGTAAATAACTTACAACAAACCTACAAATATTTGATTATTGGTAGTAAACATTTTAACGTGCATATATTAATATTAACTTTTTTTTGGTGCTAGGGAGTCCAAGGGTCTGGGTGAGAATCATCCCAAGATCTCCTGGAACCGGGAGGGAAGCTTTTACCACTTGAACTACCCCTCACTCTCAACTAAATATTACACTTTGTTGCTTAGTTATCATGCAATACTACAAATATGAAAAATGAATACACTAAATGTTAACTTGGTAAGAATATATTTTAACGTGCATATCAAATGAATAGGCAATGAATCACAATATACATTGAAATATAAGTAGATTACTGAATAATTATCTCTTTTAAAAAAATTAAAACAATAAATAGATAACTGAAGTAAAATATTATCACAATAATTAGAAGCATATCAACGTAATAACTAAAAGCAACAGCTTTTAGAAAATATTAGACTTTTTTAAGTATTATACTATTTAAAAGGTTTAATGATGAATAATCAATCATCAATCAATTTGCAATCATCAATCATCAATATACTTACTAAAACATAAGTCACTTATGTGAGTTGACATTTGTCATTCTTCATTGACTGTGTTTAGTATTTTCACAAAATTTTAAAAATATATGAAATTTAATATATGGTATATATATTAAAATACTTTGATTTACGTTCCTATTTACTCCTTTTTTATTATGACATTTGAACATCTAAAATATAATTATTTTTTGTCTACAATTACATTTGAATTAAAGTACGAAAGTAAAACTATCTTTTGTATATTCAATTTTTGTCATTGTGCTCAAATTATGTATATTACGTAATACTATTACTCAATTACTTTGCACTTAAGGAAAAAACATTTTCAAGATTTAAGTGACCTAATTTTGTAGTTATATGATAAGGTCGTCAAACGTTATTCCTCAAGACGATATTGTCACCTTCTCATTGGCTTGTGTTTTACTTTTTTTTTAAGTATTATATGTTTAAGTATAATTAAAACTAAAACATATATATAACTACTTGCATCAACGTGATAAATAGAAGCAACAAATTTTAGGAATATATTATATATATATATATATATATAGTATTATGCTATCTAAAAAAAATTAGATAAATAACTTAACAAACTAAACCGCAAAATTTGATTTGGTAGAAAATATTTAAGTGTCATTATATTAACTTTGGAGAGAAGATCTTGATCAATTAAATTAATATAGATTTTACAAGTATGGACATGTAAATAAGATTTCATATACGGAGTAATAAATAAAATAATATATATCTAAACGGAACATAATAATTAATATTTAATAACAATAACAAATAAATAATTATTAATTTGATCAGTTATTAAGTTGTAAATAAGGTTCCATTATAATAAGAAACAAATTATTAATTTTTAATATTTTGTTAATTTATATTTTTTGGTATCCACTCAAATTAAAAACAAGTATTCATGATGTATTATTTTATTGGTATCAATTTTTTTGATTATTTTAGTAAAGTAGTTTCATCATGTTAATTTTTTAAAACAAATCATTTTTAGTAATTTTCGAACAATTATATATGTGGTACTCCTCTGTTCCCTATTTTTCTTTACATATACTGTTTTAGGATGTTTTATATTTTTCTTACCAAACAAACTTTATTAGGTTTACAATATTTTTTTATTAAGATGGACCACCACACTTACCGACTATTAGTTGCAAGGTATTTCTCTTCATCATATTACCATCAATTGCCCCACTACTATATTATATCATATACCATAATGAAGAGGTAAATGTGACGATAAGGAAATAAACTAGGGAACGGAGGGAGTAATATATATTAAGCGATTTACTTTCCTATTTTACTTCTTTTTTACTATTTAAAATTTGAATATCTAAAATGATATTTTTTTGTCTACAATACATAGAATTAATGTACCATAAAACTATATTTTGTATTTTTTATATTTTATAAAGTACATAATGAAGACTGATTTTATGACATTGAGACCAAATTATGTATAGTACATAATGCTTTTATTCAATATACTTTGCACTTAAGGAAAAACATTTTTCAAAATTTAAGTGACCTAATTTTTGTAGTTATGATAGGTCATCAACATTCCTCGAGGTGACGTTGGAGAGAAGAACTTGATCAGTTAAATTAGTATAAATTTTACAAAATTGGTGGACATGTAAATAAGTTTCCAATAAATAAAATCAATATATTATACTAAACAAAACAAAATTATTATTTTTATAATAAGGAACAAAATAAATAATTATTAATTTGATCAATCATTAGTTTTTTTAGCAAGGTTCCATCATAATAATAAACAAATTATTAATTTTAATAATTTTTACTGGTACTAATAATTTGTTGTTTCTTAAAAATATAATTTAGATTATTTTAGTAAAGTAGTTTCATATCAATTTTGTCTAAATTTATCAAATTATTATTGCACGGGGTATTTCAATAATTCAATTTTAGCACTAATTTATAGGACCTCAATATTAAAGTGTACTATTATTGCGCGTGATATCTATTAAAAGTTTGCTACTATAGAACGGGGTTTTTATAGTTCAAATATAAAATTATTGCATGGGATTCAATATTTTAAAGTTTGCTATTATTGCACGGGATTTTGATAGTTCAAATATAATGCTGTTACATGGGATATCAATATTTTAAAATTTGCTACTTCTACACGGGAATTTGATATTTCAAATATAAAATATTACATGGGATATCAATATTTTAAAGTTGGTTACTATTGTACGTGATTTTGAAGATTTGGTTCATTTATTATTTTTGGTATCTCATGCAAAATTTAAAAAACCCACTAATTCATGATTTAGTTTTTTATGGGATCTCAATATTTAAAGTATACTATTATTGCACAAGATATCAAAATTTAAAAGTTTGCTACTATTGAATGGGATTTTGATAGTTTAATATAAAATTATTACATGGGATTTCAATATGTTAAATTTGCTACTTTGCACGGGATTTTGACGGTTCAAATATAAAACTATTACATGAGATTTCATATTTTAAAGTTGGCTAATGGCTACTATGGCATGTGATTTTGATGATTTTGTTAATTTAATTATTTTATGATCTTGTGCAAAAATAAAAAACCAAGTAAGTCATGATTTAGTTTTTTTATTGATATTGATATGATATTTTTGATTATTTTAGTATATTAGTTTCATGTCAATTTCTCAAAAATTACTACTATTGCACGGGACTTAGTTGGCTGTTCCCTCCCGTTCTATTCCTCGAACCTTCCGAGAACCCTCCAACAAACACTTATTACCTTAATTGCTTTGTTGCTTTTCTATGTCTTTCTTTATTGGAAATTAGGAGCGTTAGCTGTTAGGAAGTTAAGGTTTCGTTAGGTAGGATAGGAACATTACAATTAGTTTAGTTCAATTCTTATGATTTGTTCATTAACATGAAACTACTACTATTGCACGGGACCTTAGTAGAATTAGGATTCTTAATGATTTTTAAAACAAAAATTACTACTATGACTGTTAATTTTTTAACTACGGATTATTAATGATTTTTAAACTATGGAGTAATGACACAGTAATAATTTGATATTAATTTACTAATAATTTTTAAACAAAAAAAAAACGTTATTGGTAGTGAATATTTTATGAAATAAAAACCAGTAATACATCTTCATATTTTTTGTGAATGGTAATCAACTTATGTGGTATAATAATATTTTTGTAACCAAATATATAATAACAAACAACAATAGTAATAATATTAATATGAACAAATAATATAAGAACAAAATATATGTAGAACAATTAATTAGCAAAAATAAATAATTAGCAAAATAAAAGAAGAGCTGAATTAAATTAAACTGAACTGAACTGATTTAAGCTGAAGTAAACAGGGTTATGTATCATTTTTCTGAATTTTTTTTTTCAACGTTTTACTTTGGTCCCCCATGTATCTTAATAATCTTGGGGCTCCGCCACTTACAAAAGATTGGAATAAATCAAAGTTTTAATTTATTTAATTTGGTTGATCAAGCAAGGAATAAAATGCCACCAATACCTTTTAAGGGCCTATATTACTTCACCTTAAAATCAATCATTTCAGTTCACTCCATTCAATTCAGTTCAGCTCTTCTTTTATTTGCTAATTATTATTTTGATAATTAATTTGTTCATAATTTATTTGCTCATATAGAGTAAGATCACTAAAAACCTACCTTAAGTTTGCTGAAAACCGTGAAAACCACAAAAAAGGGGTACATATAAGATTTAAAGCGGTACATATTAAGATTAAGTGGTATAGGTACATTTACAACAATTTTTTATATTTATGAAATGTCATCAATGAAGTACATGTACCCTTTATACCTCTATTGTACCCTTTTTGTGGTTTTCACGGTGAAAACAGTTTTCACATGATTCTCTTTCGCTCATATATATATATATATATCATATAGTATTTTGTTCATAATATTTTGTCTTCATACTTCGGAATATATTTTCATAATAAATTACTTCCCCCCTCTATATAAGTCGCAACGTTACATTTCGGCGCGCATTTTAAGAAGAGATTTGAAGCATAAACAAGCGAATCTACCCAATAATTTTACACGCGATACTGTAGGTTCCTCTTGCATGTGTAAAAATTATTTTGATTAGTTTACTCGTTTAAATGCTCAAATCTTTTCCTTAAAATGTGTGTCGAATTGCAACGTGTAACTAATGGTAGCGGAGGAGTATTGTTGTTGTTGTTGTTGTTATAATATTATCACTTGTTTAGTACTTGATTTAATTTGTTCATAATAATTCTATTATATTATTATTCACAAAAATCTGAAGATGTATCAATGATTTTTATTTCATCAAATATAAACTACCAATAACTTTTGTTTAATAATATTAGTGGATTAATATCAAATTATTAATAGTTTCGGCTACATAGACATGTCATTACTTCATAGTAAAAACATAATCCGTAGTTAAAACTCAATAGTTATAATCAATCTAAAATCATAGTTAAAAATCAATAATCAATAGTAAAAATCAACAATCCATAATTAAAATTATTAATCCATAATAAAATTTAAGCTCAGTTCAGCTCATCTCAACTGTTTTCAACTAACATGTCTAAAATTGGTGCCTTTAATGATAGGTTGCTTAATTAAAGGATAAACATTATGGAAAAGTGATGCATGAGTATCAAACATCATGCATATTAGAATTATTATTCCAACCTTTTGCCCATATAATGGACATGGATGTATGTTAGTGTGCTACAAGTCTACAACCCTACAAGCTAGCAACTCAACGAGGAACATGATTTTTTCAATTTTTTAATTTTTGCCTAGAGGTAAAGAGCGCAAGCTTAACCATTTATAGGACTACAGGAGTATAGGTGTGATGATTTAGCCAAGGTAACATGACAAGCTTGTTTTTTTTTTTTTT
>PYUH01003975.1:92878-200517 GCA_016808085.1 Suaeda aralocaspica
TTTTTTGACAAGAAAAGATGAATTTCATTAATCAATAACCATACGGCATCTACATCGAGTACATAAATCAATAAGATCTAATATACAGAAACAAGTTTCACATCCAAAACAATTAAATAAAAGCATACTCTAGCACAACTCCTGGAGAATGGATTCAAAGATCAAATTTTTCGTTAACATCGATGTCTGTGCATCTTTACGACAAACTTGTTTGTGAAGGTTGGCAAATTATAAATACTAGTATGTAGAACAAGCATTAGACAACTATTACAATTATTATTAATATTATTGAAAATTTGAAATAATATGATTCCCCGGCCTTGATTTGCCTAAGGTTGACATAAGTTCCTTATATACAACATAGTTATGCTGGTGTCAAGGCTAAAGTTATGGTAGAATCCTTTAATAATAACTAAAGGGTATTATCTATCCTAAAATAAAATATTTTACATATATACAATAATAACAATATATTCTAATACACCCCCTCAGTCGAAATGGGAGATGAGTGGACGTTGAGAGTGCACTGAAAATCATCAAAAAGAATACATGGAAGCCCTTTGGTGAAAATATTTGCAAGCTGATATCGAGACGGAACATGAAGGACTCACACTTCACCATATTTAACTTTTTCAAGAACAAAATGTATATCCATCTCAATATGTTTAGTGCGTTGATGTTGGACCGGGTTATTAGATAGATACATTGCATTAACATTGTCACAATAAAACAAGGATAGCCTTACTAATTGGACATTAGAGCTCAAGTAGTAAATTACGAATTCAACAAGACTCGGAAACAACATTAGCAACTCCCTTATATTCAGCTTCAGCACTAGACTTAGAAAGGATGCATGGGTTGTCGTTTAGAGGATCAAGAGACTAAGTTGTTGTGCAGAAAAACACAATAACCACCAGTGGATCGACGAGTGTTGGGACAACCACCCCAATCAGCATCCGTATAGGATATGAGAGAAGGAATAGATGAGGGATACAATTGTAAACCAAAATCTAATGTACCTCGAATATAGCGTAAGATACGCTTGAGTGCATCTGTATGAACTACTCTAGGAGTAGGGTTGAGGAACGGAATTGGGTACCTGGTAGGTAAAGACCCAGACTCAGTTGAACTAGGTCCGATACCGGGTCCGCCAAAATAACTATCCGGTTAGTACCGGGATCATTATAGGACATATTTGGACCTAGTACCCAGTAGGTTCCCGGTACTGGACCAGGTTCCAAGCAGTATTTTACTAATTTTATTTGCCTAATTTTAATATTAATTTTCCAACATTATACAAATAAATGATATAACCCAAATTTGTAGTATTGTATTTGATGTTAGATCTTTTAGTTTTTTTTTTCAAAAGAAATACAATATTAAAGTGTTAAACTATGTTTAAAATATCTTACCCCAGAAAAAATTTATGCAAGAAAAAGAAAATATATATATATATAACCGGGTATTCAATATCGAACCCGGTTCCGACCGGCACAAGTACCGGGACTAAATCTGGGTACTTAACCAGTACCGGGCCCACGTAAAATGACCAAGTATCCGCTTGTGCTCAACCCTATTTGGGAGTTTGCATGTAGAGACATATTTGTTGAACGACATATACAATATAAGGTCAAGTAAATGTTAAATATTGGAGAGCTCCTGCAAGTTGACGGTACTTGGTGGGATCATCATATAGAGCACCAGACATGCCACATAGTTTGCCCTTAGTATCCACAAGAGTAGTGCAAGATTTGCTTTGCATGCTGGCTCGTTCAAGTATTTCCTCTGCATAATTTTTCTGAGATAAAAATAAACCATTTTTCTGATGAGTAACAGCTATTCCCAAGAAATAACTTAGAGGATCCAAGTCATTCATGGCAAATTCACTATTAAGAAAGTACATAATTGATGTGTGAATTGAAGTTTATCTGAGAAGTTGTCAAAATTATGTCATCAACATAAAGAAGAATATAAGCAATATTAGTGCCATGAGAATAAATAAATAAATAAATAAATAAATAAATAAATAAATAAATAAATAAATAAATAAATAAATAAATAAATAAATAAATAAATAAATAAATAAATAAATAAATAAATAAATAAATAAATAAATAAATAAATAAATAAATAAATAAATAAATAAATAAATAAATAAATAAATAAATAAATAAATAAATAAATAAATAAATAAATAAATAAATAAATAAATAAATAAATAAATAAATAAATAAATAAATAAATAAATAAATAAATAAATAAATAAATAAATAAATAAATAAATAAATAAATAAATAAATAAATAAATAAATAAATAAATAAATAAATAAATAAATAAATAAATAAATAAATAAATAAATAAATAAATAAATAAATAAATAAATAAATAAATAAATAAATAAATAAATAAATAAATAAATAAATAAATAAATAAATAAATAAATAAATAAATAAATAAATAAATAAATAAATAAATAAATAAATAAATAAATAAATAAATAAATAAATAAATAAATAAATAAATAAATAAATAAATAAATAAATAAATAAATAAATAAATAAATAAATAAATAAATAAATAAATAAATAAATAAATAAATAAATAAATAAATAAATAAATAAATAAATAAATAAATAAATAAATAAATAAATAAATAAATAAATAAATAAATAAATAAATAAATAAATAAATAAATAAATAAATAAATAAATAAATAAATAAATAAATAAATAAATAAATAAATAAATAAATAAATAAATAAATAAATAAATAAATAAATAAATAAATAAATAAATAAATAAATAAATAAATAAATAAATAAATAAATAAATAAATAAATAAATAAATAAATAAATAAATAAATAAATAAATAAATAAATAAATAAATAAATAAATAAATAAATAAATAAATAAATAAATAAATAAATAAATAAATAAATAAATAAATAAATAAATAAATAAATAAATAAATAAATAAATAAATAAATAAATAAATAAATAAATAAATAAATAAATAAATAAATAAATAAATAAATAAATAAATAAATAAATAAATAAATAAATAAATAAATAAATAAATAAATAAATAAATAAATAAATAAATAAATAAATAAATAAATAAATAAATAAATAAATAAATAAATAAATAAATAAATAAATAAATAAATAAATAAATAAATAAATAAATAAATAAATAAATAAATAAATAAATAAATAAATAAATAAATAAATAAATAAATAAATAAATAAATAAATAAATAAATAAATAAATAAATAAATAAATAAATAAATAAATAAATAAATAAATAAATAAATAAATAAATAAATAAATAAATAAATAAATAAATAAATAAATAAATAAATAAATAAATAAATAAATAAATAAATAAATAAATAAATAAATAAATAAATAAATAAATAAATAAATAAATAAATAAATAAATAAATAAATAAATAAATAAATAAATAAATAAATAAATAAATAAATAAATAAATAAATAAATAAATAAATAAATAAATAAATAAATAAATAAATAAATAAATAAATAAATAAATAAATAAATAAATAAATAAATAAATAAATAAATAAATAAATAAATAAATAAATAAATAAATAAATAAATAAATAAATAAATAAATAAATAAATAAATAAATAAATAAATAAATAAATAAATAAATAAATAAATAAATAAATAAATAAATAATTATCACATTTGCTATTAGTGAAGCCAATAGTAGCAACGTAATCTGCAAATCGTTGATATCAAGCACGAGGAGCCTGCTTAAGACCATAGAGTGATTTCTTTAGTAAACAAACATAATCAGGATGAGTTGGGTTTTTAAACCCCATCAGGATGAGTTGGGTTTTTGAACCCCATAGGTTAATGCATATAAAATGTCTCATTTAAATTTCCATGTAAGGAAACATTTTTGACATCTAATTGATGAATTGACCAAGACTTTGATAGAGCAATACAAAGAACAGTACGAATAGTGGCCGGTTTGATAACTGGACTAAAAGTTTCTCCGCAATCCACACCTTCTTTTTGAGACTTGCCATCATCTACAAGATGGGCTTTATGCCCCTTAAAAGAATTGACAGATTTCTTTTTGTGCCGAAAAATCCATATTGATCAAATTATATTAACATTAGGGAGTCGAGGTATTAATTCCGACGTCTTATTTTTAATGAGAGCATTATATTCATCCTTCATGGCTAATTTCCAATTCGTGTCATGCAAAACACTTATAGGATTTTTTGGTATAGGAGAAATGGAATTGTTTTGAGATACTGGAAAGGCTTGCAAGGTATATCTAGTATTTGGCATAAATATCCCATTTTGGCTTTTGGTGACAACACGATAAAGTGGGTTACAGCCAGTAGGTGAGAAGGTGTGATTAGAAGTAGGTAGGTCATGCCTTTTATGAGAGGGTATGTAGGGAGGGCTTGGTTGTAGGCTAGATGAAGTTAGACTAGTAGAACTATGCATAGGAGAAGATGTGGCATTAGGAGAATTGAGAGTTGATTTTTGAGAGGGTGATTGAGCCATGATATGATTGATAACATAAGGAGATATACCGCTGTCCAAGAAATCATAGGTATGAGAAGAGGGAATATGAACTTTGGCAAAGGGAAAATGTTGCTCATCAAAAACGACATGGCGACACACAATGATCATGTTATTGGACAAATCATAACACCTATAACCTCGATGATTTGGAGGATACCCTAAAAAAACACAAGGTGTAGAACGAGGCTGCAATTTATTTATGGTGGTAGGAGGGGAAAGAGGGAAACACAAGCAACCAAAAATACGGAGATGAGAATAGGTGGGATTTTTTTGTTAGAGGATTTGAATGGGAGAATTGTAATTTAATGTTGTGGTGGGAAGAATATCAAGAAGATAAGTAGCCATTTCTAAGGCGTAGTGCCAAAAAAGAGAGTGGCATGGACGCATGAGCAAGTAAGGCGCGAATAATGTTATTAATTGTTTTTATTTTTCATTCGACTTTCCCATTTTGTGATGATGTATAGGGACATGAGAAGCGAAAATGCATGCCATTAGAAATGCAAAATTGATTAAAAGGACCATTATTAAATTCATGCCTATTATCGCACTAAAAAGTTTTCATATCTTTTTCAAATTGTGTGCGAATAAATGTTCTAAAATTAAGAAAGGTGGAGTAGACTTGAGATTTATAGGAAATAGGAAAAGTCCATAGATAGTTGCTATAATTAACAAGAAAAAGGACATCATAGCAATGGCCAACAAAGCTTGGAATAGGGGGTGTCCAAATATCCCTATGTACGACGTACAATATCAAATGGCATGTAAGTATAAGACATAGAATCATGAAATGGCAAATTTATAAGTTTTCCAAGAGGACATGAAGAGCAAAAACTTAAGCGGGCTTTATTACATTGAATTAAATTAGAAGTACGAAGTTTGCTAAGAATAATATCACCCGGATGCCCTAGACGAGAATGTCATACATTAGATCGAGGAAACAACATTTAAAGCTACCGAATGGGTCAAATTCAACAGAAACCATATTGTCATTTGTAAGTTTTCTAACAAAAACAAGTTTTTTTAATGATCGAGGTTGGGAGCATGCAACACATTTGATAATATGAGGGTTGTGTTGTGTGTTAAATAAGTACTACCATGACCACGAATTGGAATTAAGCTACCATTACCAACTACAATGGCATTATTTATACTAAAATATAAGGCAAGAGAGTATCTTGAGAAGAGATCATGTGAGACATAGCGCCAGTATCCATGTACCAATTATCATCTAGCTGATTGAGAGTAAGAGTATGCATAGCGGTATCAATATCAGTTGGAGTATGGCCCATGGTAGGTGCGACAGCGGTATTATAGGCTTGAGGTTGAGACCCTAAAATGCCTTGTTGGTGAGCATGCTGCTGCCAAGGTTGTGAAGGATGTGGGCAGGGAGGTAAGGCCCATGGCGGGGACTTCCATGATGACCACGGAGGATAGACCCACGTTGGTGGGTGTTGGGACCGCGTGGTTGAAGATGCACCCTCAGCGACCACCGCGATTATTACCGCTGTAATTGCTCCTTCGACCACGAGTATTTCCACGGTGTTGAGAGGTATTATCCAGAGATTGTTGCTGCATATTATGAGATGAATCATCATTAGTAGTTGTATGACTTCATCCACTCTTAACATGGAGGGAGCCCGATCGAGCAAATTAAGGAGGGAAGAGGAGTCATGTTAGTAGTGACCCTTCCAAGACCACTGTATGCATTGCATTGGTTAGACCGAAGACAAGTTTAGTGACTAAACGACGGGGGCTCCAACATTAGATAATTAGTGAGCAAGCATTATAAGCTTTTGACAATAGGCACCGGTAGAAGAAAAGTCACTTAAATAAGTGGTGGAATATTCTTGCTCGAGAAGTCTTACTATCATAGAATAATTAAATCGGGCCAATCGTGCTTGCATGGCCTTGACAAAAATAGAGTTGAAAAGATCAATGGTAACCATACCACATATCCAGATAGCGTCGAGACGCTTCCAAAATGTGGAGAAGCGATAATATGGTTTAGGACATCGTGAGCGGTGCAATGTTGCCCGGCCAAGAGTCACGGGGGTTGTTCTCAAAGTCAAGTATGATAGGAATATATATAGTTTTTGATGTTGTTTACAGCCATGGCAGGGTTAGACACTTTAGACTTGTCAGCCATAAAGAAAAAAAGTACTACTAGAAGCTAAGAGATGGTAGAATACTAGAGGAGAACAGTAGTACGTGGAAGAAAAGAATGGAAATGCTATTGATACTCATGAAATTATTTGTTTCCCCTTGATTTGCCTAAACCTGGGATAAGTTCCTTATAGCTATGCTAGTGTCTAAACCATTCCATACCCTAAAAATACGAGTATTTTTATGACCAACACAAAAATTATGAGCAATATCAAGATTGCAAGGAAAATCATCCAGTAAAAACAACCAAGGTTATGCCCACGGGTATCGCCAAAGCGAAATACACTATGGTATATGTCTTGTTTTTATTGATAGAAAAAAAAAATGGTGTAAGCTAAGTTATCAATGCTATATGATAAATAATGAATAATAACACCTCTATAGAAAAGATAATAGTGATGTTGAGTCCAAATTTAATTTGCCCTTGGTAAGAAATAAACACAAATATTACAAGATATTCAATTTGTTTACTGATATACAAAAATGTAGTTTACCCATATGTGTATTATAGTATGCATGAATGCGTGTCATATATATACAATTTGTCAAGTGCATGAGGATTAACGATTTCTTTTAAGTGCTAGGGAGCCACAAGGGCGGGGTGAGAATTGATCCTATGATTTTCTGAAACCATGAGGGAAGCTTTAACTACTTGAGCTACTGTCACCACTCTCATAAGGATTAACGGTACAATTTCATATAAATCATATCATGTATTTAAACCGTACGTATATAATTATTAAGTAATTAACTTTGAGATTGCAAGTTTTATTTTCATCAATCTTAAGTCTACAACTAAAGGTTAGAAATTGTTTTACAATGAAATTATCTTGACAATAAGAGTATTATTAAACGACCTCAAAATAATTATGCCATAGTATTTTACCAATAGTCCATAACTCCGTATTAGAGATTACCCAAGTATCCAACAATCAAGAGATATACACCTGTTTTTGCCCGAATAAAACATCAAATATTTTTTTATAGAACATTGATGATATTACAAAACAATAATGTTTTTAAACAGAACAATATAGAAAATAAAACAATAAGTATAGTTTGTAGAACATTAACTGCTACAAGATATTAACCTAGGATAAAAGAACATGACCAATATATATATATATGAATCTGGTACAGAAAATTTGAAGTGTAGAACTTGGATTGCTTGAATGACTAATTGTTGCATCATCTGCTGCATTCATATACTCCTGTCGAGAAAAAATATAAATTTAATTAGTGAAAAAATATTATAAAACATTTATGTTATGTAATATAACAATACATGTATATAAAAAAACACAATTTATAATTTAGGATAATAAAACAATATATAATATAAGATTTATGTTGTATTTTATATCAAACTATTATTATCAATTAAACACTTGAATTAAACATCTTCAGTTAAAAATAAAACAGTTGATAAAATCAGAATAACCTAATATATTGAATATAATAGAGCATAAGCTAAACCTAGCCAAACAAAAAAATTTATAAAACATCATATCATATTTATAAAACATACAGTTGATTTCTACAAAACAAGTGTTTTATGTTAAACTTGTATAGTTTAAGTAAAACATCTGCTTTTTTATATAAAAAAACAATTGATAAATTCATAAAAACCTAATAGAACAAAAATATGAGTATAATATGACATAAGCTAAACCTAACAAAACAAAAAATCTATAAACATCATATCATATTTATAAAACATACAGTTGATTTCTTAAAAAACAAGTGTTCAATGTTAAACTTGTATACTCCAGTTTAAGTAAGACACCTGCATTTTATAATAAAACAATGGATAAAAAACATAATAGAGCGTAAGTTAAATCTAACATAACAAATTTTTTATAAAACATCGTGTCATATTATAAAACATTTATGTTATATAATAAAACAATACATGTATATAAGAAAACACAATCTATAATTTAGGATAATAAAACATTGAATAATATAAGATTTATGTTGTATTTTTTATGAAATCGTAAAACACCAATCGTACATTTTAGAACATATAATATAATAAAACAAACATGCTTTTAAAACATCAAATTATATATTATAAGGATGAAAGGAAAGCAAGGAAGACAGTTCGGTAGTTCTCCAACGGGCAAGTCAGTTCCAAGAAATATATAATTATTATTAAAACAACCACTAGAAAATTTAAAACATTATTTTGTTATTATAAAACATTAAAGGTATTACACGTATAGATTTTTGTGCATTTGCCTTAGTTTTACTGGCACTCTTTGCAGCTCTATTCTTCCAAGTTTTAGTCTTTTCTTGATATTACTTATCTTCTCCAAAGTATTCTTTGGCCTTGCTCATGAATAACCTTTCTTTGAGATTTCAATAAATGTCTTTTATCCACAGGAACCATTGGATGATTGTGAACCATTACATGCTTCACTACGATAAGTTTTCCACTTACTAAGTCAACATCAAACTGAATACGAGCTTGACAATCAGTTCTATAATCTAGCTTATTGTAATCTTGTAAAACAAAATATTACAAAATCTAAAAAACAGTCGTATTATAAAACAACACAACCTTTTGAACTTATTGAACACCTGTTATTATCAACTAAACAATTGAATTGAACATCTTCGGTTAAAAATAAAACAATGCATAAAAGCTTAAAAACCTAATAGAACAAAAATATTGAGTATAATAGAGCATCTATAAGCTAAACCTAACATAACAAAAAATTTATAAAACATTTTTTTATATCTATAAAACATACAATTGATTTATAAAAAATAACTTTTCTATGTTAAACTAATATAATTTGAGTAAAACATCTTCAGTTTATAATAAAATAATCGATAAGAAACATAAAACATAACAGAACATAAATGTTGAGAATAATAGAGCATAAGTTCAATCAAACTGAACAAATTTTCATAAAACATCATTTCATATTTATAAAACATATAGCTAATTTGTTAAAAATAAAGAATATAAGTAAGGTACAGTTAAATATATAACACAAAAAACTAGTGACTATTATAAAACATTAGTTCATGAAACAAATTTATAAATTATTACTTGATAATTATAACTCATATAATACCTCTGTAATCTTTTACTTGCAACAAATGAATATTTATATCTCAGAAACAATACCCCTTTCTTGCAAGTAAAAGATTACACAGGTAGTAATTTATTTTAAAAAACAACTATAGCAGTATTAGATTCAACATAAAAAGTAAATTTAACTATAGCAGTATTTTATAAAACATCATTTTATATTTATAAAACATCGTTTCATATTTATAAAGCAGTATTTTAAACTTGCATAGTTTAAATATAACATCTTCAATCTATAATAAAAATTTTTTTCAAAAAACATACAACATAATAGAACAAAAATATTGAGAATAATAGAGCATAAGTTCAACCTAACAGAACAAAATTTTCATAAAACGTCATTTCATATTTAATTTATTAAACGTTATTAAATTGAACAATTGATATAATCTGTAAAACATACCTAAGTTGATGTACTCTTGTTACTTTTCTTCAATCATTCTCTATGACAAACAGAGAATCTTTGTCTAACTGTTAAATTGTCAGATCTGAAATAAGGCTTCCCTTTTCTAACTCCAAAACCATATTTGAAGCCGTGTAAATATATTATAGAAGAAAAAAAAGTGATAAAAATAAATATATATAGAGAGAGAAATCAAGCAGAATAGAAATAATGAAAGTTTTGAAACAAATGGTGTTAATTTATATAAGTTGTGATTTATTAATGCAAAATAGAAAAATTAAAACTGATAAAACATTGCATTAAAATTATAAAACATGATAAATAAAAAAACATGTAGTCAAATATAATAAAACATTCGAATAACAAATTATCAATATTGAATAAAAATTATTTATAAAACAATAAATTGACAAATAAATTTAAGTTGTAAAATAAAAAAAAATTGTGATTGAGTATATAATGTTCTGTTGCTATAAAATAAATAAAACATTACATACCATAACTTAATTTTAAGAAAACCACAAAATGCTTTGATAAATTTCATTTGAAATAAAACATTGAATACCTCTTATAGAACATGATCTTATTAAAAATAAAACATATCGAAAAAAAGTATATTGTTTGAGAGGAAACAATATAATAATTTGCAAATTATAAATATCATCATAAAAATATTTGAATTAATGTTTTATAAAATTCAATAAGTGTTCTATGAGCCAAGTATTTGAACCAATATTTAATAGCATTAAGGAAATGTTTTATCCAAAATATATTAAAATCAATATTTTATAATTTTAAAAGTATGTTTTATCCGCATAAATCCGGTATTTATCTAAAATGTTTACCCAACAATTGGGTTCCAACAACAAGAGCAAACGGATAGTTATCCTAATGTTTTCAATGAAAATCGAAATCGAAATTCAAAAAAACCCTTTTGCCCTAAAACCCTAAAAAATTAGTAAATGACTCAAACATAACGCAGAAAATTCTTCAATCTTCACCATCTTTCTCTCAAAAATACTCTCAAATTACACTTCTGCAATTCATTCTCTTCCATCAGAATGCCCCGAAATGGCGACGTTCAATTCAAATCATCCTCAATTAAAATCCCGAAGTTTTCCCCCAATTCTCCCTTCTCTCACCTCCCATTTTGCTCACAATCCCTAACTTCTACTCTCACTCAAGCCAAATTCTCAATTTCCCAGTTCCTAAACTCCATTAAATTCCCCAAAACCCTAATTTATTTCCCCCCTTTCCCGCCACCACAATCACCATCACCACTGCTTTGTTCTTCGACATTGTCGCTAACTCGAACCGACGACTCAACTCAGCCTCAACTCGGTGGTGGTGGTGGTGCGGTGAGTCGAACTCGGAGGGAAGACGAGGAGAGGGTATTGATAAGCGAGGTGTTAGTGAGGAGCAAAGATGGGGAAGAATTGGAGAGGAAAGACTTAGAAACGGAGGCGTTAACGGCGTTGAAAGCGTGCCGAGCTAATTCGGCATTGACGGTTCGAGAGGTTCAGGAGGATGTTCATCGGATTATTGATAGTGGATACTTTTCTTCATGTATGCCTGTTGCTGTTGATACTAGAGATGGTATTAGATTGGTGTTTCAGGTATTACATTACTTACTACTACTACTATATGCGTATATGGTATCATTTCCTATTTTACTAATGCTTATTAATAATATAATATGTATATTAGTTAATTTGAATGGTACTTTGAATTTATAGTTAAATTGAATGTTGTTTTGTGTAGGAGACATTTGTAATTGAGGTTCATTTGAGTGGCATTAGATAGACATTTGTATGTTGCAACAAGTTTATAAGGTTTAATTAAAGAAAGATGGTTCATTAATAATTTGATATAGCTTTGTGTAAGTAGCAAACTAGCTATATAGGTGTTAGCTTTTGGCTTTGCAATTCTTAGTTATGGTGGCGTGGGACGAAACAATTGGAGGTCTAAGAGGGTTGAAGCACCCCTTTTTTTGTTGGGTTTGCAAAGTCATTTATTCGGTACTTGTTCAAACTTCAGACTTGATTTGATGTCCCGGCCAGTCAACCAGTAGTTGCATATTCAAATACTGATTATCTGATGTGGTTGTTTTCTGCTATCACTGCATTCTAGACATCCGTTAGACTTAATGGTTTTGTCCATAAGCCATAGAGCTAGGTTATGTTTTATCTAGTGTACATCTTCTGCTTTTTTGTTATTGCTAGTCCCATAGTTTGTTTATTTCACTTTATTTTTGTCGTACAAGGTAGAACCAAACCAAGAGTTTCGAGGATTAGTGTGTGAAGGTGCCAATGTTCTTCCGTCCAAATTTGTAGAGGATTCATTCCGTGATGGATATGGTAGGGTTTTTTTATTTTTATTTATTTATTTTTTATTTTCATTTTTTATTTATATCTCTTTGTCTAGAGTTTGTAATACCTGAAGCCTTCTCTCCATTAAATTAAATTTTGTCATCAAGCTGTGCAGGAAAAGTGGTCAATATCAGGCGCTTGGATGAAGTAATTGATTCCATCAATGGATGGTACATGGAGCGTGGCCTCTTTGGCATGGTTTATATCTTGATTCTTTCTTTTTATATCTTTTATTTACATAATCAATTTCTGCTTTAGATTTATTTACTACGTATTATTCTAATTGAATCCCTATTCCCATCCCTTTGATTTAGAAGTTACCTTGTTATAGAGCAGGGGATTTAGTTTTCTTTTTTGTATAGGTTTCAGGTGTTGAGATCCTTTCAGGTGGTATACTAAGGCTACAGATTGCTGAAGCTGAAGTCAATGATGTTTCAATTCGTTTCCTTGATCGGAAAACGTAAGTTTGAATCATCGCTGTCAAATTTTTTTGAAAGATTTTGGCTGAAAAGAAACAATGAAAATTGTCTTATCAATTTTGTTGAATAAGATCATCCAATCATCTTAAATTATGCTCATCCCATATATTTCATATCTTCAAGTTTTATACTTAAATGATGATTGTGTTTCAATGATGTTGATATAATGCTTAGCGGTTATGCTTAATTGTGTGCATTTCATTTTTACCGTAGGCATGAGCCAACTGTGGGGAAGACTAAGCCAGAAATTATACTTCGTCAGCTTACAACTAAAAAAGGACAGGTAGGTGTAGATAGGAAATGATGTTGCACTTTTTGCACTATAAATTAGAAGTTACGGGGTTCTGCTGAGGGAATATATTGGTTTTTTGTCTGCCTAAATCCCAACATGAACTCTTAGTGACCTTTTAACCTTTTTGTCTGTTGAATAGTTTTGAATATTGATCCTTCTTCATGTATATATGTCTTAATAGATGTGGCTGTTTGAGGTTTTGCTAGACTAGTTAACGACCAATGATATTGCCATGTCTAGTCCCTTCTTTATATTCAATTCTCCATCACCTTGAAATTTTGGAGTTTACTTGTTTGATAAAAATCTGTAGGATCTGTATTATCTTACGAACCCAATTTTTTAGATAAGATTTACATTTTACAGTTTAAATCTCATTTCAAGCTCTGATATCTACATTCCTGTTTGTGCAGGTTTATAGTTTAAATCAAGGAAAAAGGGATGTTGAGACTGTTTTAACAATGGGAATCATGGAAGATGTTAGTATTTTCCCACAGCCTGCTGGAGGTAACTGTTGCTCATTTGCACTCTTATAGTTGTTAATCAGTTGACTATAAGTGTTGGTGATTTTATGTGATGCGTTGATTTTGCGGTTGGACCTTTTTCTGGTCAAACAGTATCAATTTGCAAGCTTCTATTCAAAATCTTTCTGATGTACCTGTATTCTGGAATCTAGGCTTTTGCTCGCTACTGGCTCATTACGGATTCTAAATGGATAGAGCCTTGAAAATTCGTCATTTGTAGATACCCCTTTTTTTAATGACTAAACTGAAAATTTCTTAATTCGCATTATGATCAATCTTGATTATGCATCTCCTGTGGAATTTCTTTAAGTTGAACGATATGTGGCTTCTGTTTTTTTGTTCGTTTTTTGTTTTTGTTTGGGTATTTCGTTTGATTTGGAGAAATTATGCTTGAATGTTTTAGGTTGTTTGACTTTTAGCATGTTTTTTGTTTAAAAAAAAAGGAAAAATAATAATAATAATTTTTTTTTTGCTTCCAAACCTGCAGACACGGGCAAGGTTGATTTGGTAATGAATGTGGTTGAGCGTGTGAGTGGAGGTTTCTCGGCTGGTGGTGGAATTTCAAGTGGGTAAGAAAGGAAGATGTGAAAATGCTCCGTATATTTTCTTAAAATAATTTTTTTCTTTCCAGTTTTGCTATGTGTATTTTTATATTAACACAACTATGATGGTATATGTAATTACAGGATAACAAGTGGCCCATTGTCAGGTCTAATTGGAAGGTATATTTCTGTTTTGTATAATTTATTTATATTTAAAATCCTTCACTTGTAACCTTGTAGGCTATGTAGCATGGAAATGGCTATAGTTTTCGAAACGGAAGTTGTGAATATCTGAAAATAAGGAAATAAGGGAACATATAGGAAAATAAATAATTTCAAAACAATGTGAAAAAAATAAAAATATCTTACACACAAACATTTACTTTTATATGCTACTACAAACTAGGAAAAAACTACGTTTTAACGATAAATTTATTGCCACTTGTATTGACTTTAGTGTTGAAAATAAAGAAAACAATTAACACAAATTGTGTTTGGGAACAAGGATCTAAGAATAGATAAATACTTATAAGAGAGAAACACTAGATTCTTGACAAACAATAATTGTCGTGAAGACAAAGTGCAAGTTAAGAGCATTTATTTTTAGTGTTTTTGGGTTAGGGCTTGACAATTTGACATATCAAATGAGTTTTTTGTGTTATTTATGTATTTTAGTATTTTTGTCCTTAGTTCAAAAATTCTCTAAATAAGGGAGATAACAGTTTTTTAAGCTTGGGGAGTCGTGGGGCCACCTAGGTAAATAAAAGCAAGGTGAAAACAAGACAAACTCGGGACAACTCTCCAGTACCTGAAACCGAAGGGTATAATTTATACTCTTCAAGGTTATGGGGTCTCGGGAAAAAGTATTGATAATTTTACAATGTGCTCCCATGGTCAAAAGAGGGCGTGGAGGCAAAAAGATTAGTATGCCTTTTTTCGAAATTTTTAAAAAGACGAAAGACAGTAAGTTTTTAGAGGCTAAAACCGAGTGTGAGGTAACCTATGGTCACTTACAACATATTGGAGTAATATAGCACAAAAACAAGATGGAGCTCGAGACATCCCTTGAAAAGTCAAAAATAATGCTATAATTCACATTTTTCGGATGTTTCGAGGTCCTAAGAAAAAAATTGCCTAAAATTTTACGTGGAGCCCTAGGGTCAAAAGAGGGCCCTGGGACAACGTTTCAAGGTTCAAATGGTCAAAATAAGGTCCCAAAATAATGAAAAAGACCAATGTGCACATTTTTGGATATCCTCTAAAGAAAAAACATAACAAATTTTAAGAGGCTAAAAATGATCGTGGACCACCCCAAGGTTACCAAAAGCAATTGGGTGAAATGTTACGTAGAAAGCGAGACGGAGCCCTAGAAGGCCCTCCAAAATTGTAAAACAAAGGCTATAAGTCATGCTTTTAGGGGGTTTCGGGGCCTAAAAAAATATTGGCCTTAAATTTTACATGTTGACCGTGAGATCAAGTGAAGGTTCCCAAATAGTTGAAAACGATTAGCAAGCTAATAATATAGTATTAAGAGAGCAAGAAATACCCATGTTTGAGAAATTCGAGGAAATGCGGAATAAAATGCGACTTGGGTATGCGAGCTGGGTCATAAGATGATCATAATTAAGTCGGGAACTGAACTCGGGGATATTAGGAAATATATGTATGTAATTCACAAAGTTTACGAAACGTTTCAACTAACTTCACATGGAGTTTTCTTAGTTTGGAAATGTTTTTGTTTTTATAATTAAGTTTTAAAAATATTTTGGAAGAGTTTTTTAGGCGACTTCGAGTGCTCAAGTTTTTGAAACGTCGAAAATGTAGGTCCCAGAAGTTTCCATGCTTCATAGCATGTAGGTTAACATGTTATATGGCTATAGTGGCAAGAGGGGCTTATAAGAAGAGACGATTTCTGTTTTTTACACCAAGCAGAGTTTGTTATTACTGTTTATGATATAATCCAATGATTGTGATGAAGGTCCAATTGTGACGAAGGAAGTATTTATAATAGGTCATTATATCCTGTAATTCAGGATCCATAATGATTGTGACGAAGGTGCAATTGTGACGAAGGAAGTATTTATAATAGAACATTAATTCCTGTCATTCTGATCCATAGTGACCTGATTGACAATGTGTTCATGCAATGTGTATCCAATTTATTACGTAACATGCAATGTGCTGCTCTCTTGGAACTTTAGAAGGTCTAAAGTTTCCTTGTCAAAACCGGGTACCTAGTTTTGCTGATGTTGGATATTATTAATCTGGCTAAGGAGTAAATGTTGTAAAAGTGAAAGATCAAATATATCTGAATTTGTTACTGAATGGTATTTAGCATTCTAGCATTAGTCCTTTCGTTAGTGAAACTGAATTTGGCATTTGGACCGATAAAAGCTATTGAGAATTGGTTGGAACTAATAATTAGATGAACATGGTTGCCGCAGACGATGAAGATATTCTGTTCATGTTCTGAAACAGATTTCATATCTATTCCAGGCTAATCTAAGAACAATAATAGGCTAACAAACTCTTCTTTTAGCTTGCAGCTTTCTTATGGATATATTTGTTAAAAGTTGTGGCTTGTAGGAATTTCCATTTTTGCTAGCATCCTTTGGAGATGTAATCTCTTTGCTGAACCTTTTTATTAGAGAAGCAGAAGAGATTACTGTAAGTTTTATGCTTCTTTTAAAGTTTAATTTGGTGGTTGTCCTTTTATTTGGTTGCAGCTTTGCATATTCTCACAGAAATCTGTTCGGTAAAAATCAAAAAGTTAATGTTTCACTTGAGAGGGGACAAATTGACTCCATATTTCGGATAAATTACACAATCCCATGGGTTGAAGCTGATGATAAGCGTACACAGCAGTCAATAATGATTCAGGTCATTAGCCTCAGTGTTGTCTATCTATCTACTAAGTGGAATTTTGTACTGTCTTTTTGTTGCTTATTTTTTCTTGTTACTAATCATTCAGAACTCAAGAACTCCTGGTACTTTGGTCCATGGAAACCAACCCGACAACAGTAACATAACCATTGGTCGTGTAACCGCTGGCATCGAATTTAGCCGTCCTCTTAGACCAAAGTGGAGTGGAACAGCTGGCCTTACATTTCAGGTATCTTTGTGTTAATTGGTTTTGTGCTTCATTTCTTTTTCAAAATTGTTTAACAAACTTGTTTTTGGTTGCTTATGTGGGATCTTATGGTAAATCATCATGTGATAGTTATCTTGGTGAACTTTGAATTTGTTATCATTGTTGTGACTTCAATTTGACATTATTTCTCGTTTCATGGTATTGCAGCGTGCTGGTGCTCATGATGAAAAAGGGGACCCTGTTATAAAAGATTTTTACAGTAGCCCCCTTACTGCAAGGTATGGGTAGTTGTGTACAGTTGCTGGCCTCGACTTCTTAGCTTAATCATAAGTCTGCTTATTCTATGTGCTCTTTGCTCGTCTTTTTTTTAATTATTATTTTATTATTTTTTTATATTTTTTAATTACATGTTCCAACTTTTTTCCTGTATTTAATTAACTTATATTTTATTTTTATGTGTTTTCAGTGGAAATACTCATGATAATATGTTGCTTGCCAAATGTGAGTGTGGCTACACTGGTGATTTAGGATCCTCAATGGTTAGCTACCTGTCTCTTGAAACTCAGACTTTGTTCATAATTCCCTTCTTATTTAGCTCACGTGGCTTACTTATGCAGTTGGTATTCAGCATGGAGCAGGGTCTGCCTATCCTGCCTGAGTGGTTATGTTTTAATCGAGTTAATGCCCGTGCAAGGACAGGGATGGATGTTGGGCCAGCTAATCTTCTTTTAATGTGTGATATGTTCCCCTTTTTTTTCACGTTTTTAAAAGATTTGCCTTGCTTGCTTGAGTTTTGGTTGACATATATGTTTACTCTATTTGAACGATAAGTTGAATGTTCAAGTCTTGACATTTTTTTTTTTTGAATATTAATGCAATAATGTCTTTTATTTCAGTTTGTCTGGAGGTAATGTGGTGGGTAAATTCTCTCCTCATGAAGCATTTGCCATTGGTGGCACAAATAGTGTGAGAGGTTATGAAGAGGGTGCTGTTGGCTCAGGCCGATCCTATGTGGTTGGCTGTGGAGAAATTTCCTTCCCTCTGGTAATTCAAACTTTTGGCTTATTGCATTTTTTCCCTACAATCTTCTCTGTTTATACACAAATACATTATGGTTTCCTAAATTTAAACTTTTTTACGCTAATATCTGTTTGTACTAATCAAGTAATCATCTTCCTTTCTGTTTGTGTTTGGACTATGGATTTCATGGCTGACACTTTTGTCTTTCATTATAGAATTTTATGCTAGGAATTGAAAGTGAAGTGGAGGGAATAAGCGATGTTTAGATCTTATTAGATGTTAAATTGACTAGTCTTATTTAGGGTGTTCATTTAGAGTAATAGATTGCAAACAATTTTCCCTTTATATAGGCAACCTAAATTCATAAATAATCTATCAAAGAATCCTAAGCTGATGACTCGGTTGAGAATAATTCCTTACTAGGTCACAGGTTTACAGCTCGTAGCTATAATGGTCTCCTTAAATAGACTATGATGCTGAACAATGCTAAAGGAAACTGCGTAGGACTTATATATAAACAATAAAATATACGACTTTTCATGAACAAATAACTATCTGCCTGGTAATTGTCTTGCATAGTTGCATGTCAAAAAAACATGTTAAACAGTCTACCTAAATGTATCCCACATAATTTGATCAAGTCTGATGCTATTCATGAAATGCAAGTATGTGTGGGTGTAGTTGATATGCAGAGGTTGGTTATATACCAGTATCTGAACATTACTTGGTTACTGTATTGACTTTTACCATTTAATTTAGTTGATAGGTGTTCAATAGATGCAGTTCCCTGCTTGTAAATTTTGTATTTGTAGAGTTCACAAAGTATCAGATCTGGAGAGGATGCAGCTTGTCTGAATATGTACTAGTTATCTGCATGTTATCTTGTCTGTATCTTGAGATGATAGTAGTGTAGGATCTCTTGGCAGATTAGTTGCCTGAGAAAGTTGATAATTTTGATATAATCTATACTTTTTAAGCCTTTTTTAACCCCTCTTTTTGAGGTCTGTAGAAACTACAAAGGGTTGATGACTTAATGCCTAATTTATTGAAATGGAAGGAATGTTTATGTGGCATCTTACTTTCTGGTGCTTGAAGAAATGCTTTATATGGTGATGAATTTATGACAAACACATAACATGGTTTCAAATGATTCGTTTTACAGTTTGGTCCAGTAGATGGTGCTCTTTTTGCTGATTATGGAACTGACCTTGGATCGGGCGCTTCTGTTCCCGGTATGCATGCATGTCTTTATCTATACTTATCTGATCCTCTTCTATGTTTGTCTTAATGAACAATTTGATGATCATTTGAAGCCATGGATTTTTCACCAAATATTTATCAGCCACATAAAATGTTTTCGGAAGACCTAAGTAATAGGCCACTTCATATATAGTTTTTTTAACAAACCTATAGATAGATTATTGGTGAAGTATAGTGGGTGTTTTTATTGTGGCAGCTATTCTGACACCTCTAGCTTCAAATTCTGAAGGTGGTAAGCATTGTTAGGTTAAGCTTTCATGGTTTGCATTTGTACTGAATATTAATATAGAATGATTTTTCTGCCCTTCTATTCGACATGAGATTTCTGTTTTAAAATCAAAACGTCTTTTACGGTTTTACCCTTTTGTTCCATATGAGATTTTTGTATTCGTTGAACTAAGTTGAGTGCTATTCTGTACATTAGATTGCTTTTTTGTTTTAGGTACTTGCATCTTATTTTTTGTAGCTTAATTTTAGAAATCAACCAGGAGTTGAAGCCCGTTCGATAGGGATTGAGGGGATTATGTGATAGTGTGATACATAAGTATCTTCATTTTGTATAGTACTCTCTCCGTTCCTAAATGTTTGATATGTTTGGAATATTGACACTATTCATAAAATGGGAGAATATTTTAAATTACTTTCAATTTATTAAACATAATATAGTTATATGAGGTGTTGTTTGATTCGTCTCAAAGAGTACGTTATTAATATTCAATTATTATAATTTTTCTATATATACAAGGGATATGTAAGGTTAAACAAAAGGGAACAAAGGGAGTAGTAATTTCTATGCTTTATCTGGGATCATGATCTGAGATGTTTTATTCAAATTTATTTCAAAGGGGATCCTGCTGGTGCAAGATTAAAACCTGGTAGTGGATATGGTTATGGATTTGGGATCCGCGTGGAGTCTCCTTTGGGTCCCCTACGGCTTGAATATGCATTTAATGACAAGCAGGCAAGGAGGTTTCATTTTGGTGTGGGTCATCGGAACTAGCAACATTTTTTCTGGATCTGTTCTTGCTGGTCACAATATCTATCAAATTTTGCTGTAAAGAAATAGAATAGAGCAAGAACAACATTTTTTTATTTGGTAATAGATTTTGAATGCAACTTGATTGTAGAGGTAGGGTGGGCATTTTGAAGCTTGCCTTCAACACGGTAACACTGTAACACCCAAGGAAGGTATTGAAGTAGGGAGGTTGTGATATGGATTTAATTACTGAATAGTGTATGCTGTCACAAGCCTACTCCATAACCTGACCCGGTCTTATATGTATCGCGTTTAGGTGTAATAGTGCGGGATGTTTACCTATATATACAATCATGTACTTTTGAAATAACGATGGCTCACACATTTTCATATGCCAAGTAATTTGCAACCATGAAGAATGTTATGCATGATTCTTCATAAGATACATGTACGCCCAATTGAGCATTAACCCCTTATTAATTTTACGATATACTTGATTTATTTTATCTTTTTCCACAAAATGTTTGTTCAGTGTTCAAATGCAACTTTTATGAAGTTTCAATGGGGAAGATTAAACAGATACAATGGTCTAATGTTTGAGTTACATATAGATTAAGCTCAAAACACTTTAAAAAAATGATAAATTTTTTGATTTCCTATATAAATTTGTTTATATATTGTTTGGATAAAAAGTTTGAAGGGAGAGGGAGGGGAGAGAAATAGGAGGAAGGGAGGAGAGAGAAAGGAAGTTTCATTTTCCTTCCAAATCTCTCTAATGTTGGAGGGATAGTGTTAAAAGGAGGAAAAATGGATTTCTCCATCCCTCTCCTTCCCCCAGTTAACTATCCAAACAAGGGAGCTTTTCCCCTTTCCTTTCCCTTTTCTCACTTTCTCTCTATTTTCTTGTATCTAAACAACACGTTAGCTCTCTTCTGTCTAATTAAAGTTAATGAAATTTCATTACAATAATTGTAACCGTTGAAATTTTGGGGTAAGATGATGTTTTTCTAAGCATATTTTCAGTTTAATTTAACCCTTTTTTTTAAACTGCGAGTTAGCAATTTATATATAGATATATAATATTTGTATAGTTTTGCAACACATGACCTTATAATACTACTCGTACAAGTAATTGGTGTTTACTGTTTAGACATTCACACCTCTGCATACCTTATCTCTCCAAGCTTGTCATTGTACATAAACATTAAATATATTCCCTCAAATACTATAATGTGAACAAAATATGTGGTCGACATGGAAGCGAAGATTTGATGGTTAATTAAGATTTAAGACAATCAAACAAGAGAAAAGACAAGCAAGTGCTTAAACTAATGAACACTCGTGTTGTCTTGAGAATAGAGAGAAAGAAGAGGTCACACATGCATGCAGCAATTGAAATACCCCCAGAAGTTAACGGGTACTTCGTACAATGCTAAATGCTAATGCAATGGAATGAAAGAACTAATGAAGTCTACTTTGGCGGCCTTCATTTCTCTGAGACTTTGTACAATGGGAACTCAACATATTTCCTTCTTTTTTCACTAAATTACACCATCAAATCTTATTATTAATGGTTCATCCTCACATATTTATTTGGTCATTGACCATCTTTTTTATAAGTGTACGAAGTCAATGTTGAATCTTTATATCATTTCTTGACTTTCGACCATGAACTTCACATGACCTCAAACTAGACTTAAATTTTAAAGTTAACATTCAAGATAACAAAAAAAAAATCCGTACTACTTTATCAAATTTACCTCTAGAGTTGTGAGTGTGAGAATTTTTTTTATTTTACTTTAATTATAAACTTATGTATTTGTGCATAATCAATGTCAACCATTGGATCTTTTTTGAAGGGTTAAATTTGTTAAAACCTGTAAAGTTTAACTGTACTCTAGAGATCCTTACACCAAATTTATACGTGCTAGTGAAAAGCTTGCACATGTAAGTAAAATACTTCATCTATCTTTGCAATTTAACATTGCGGTTGTTAACTCGGATTCATACATGTCGCGAACGGTAACTCTATGGAGGAGAAAGTAAGTTGTTTTTTGGGATGAGCATAACAATACAGAAAGTGTATGTTACAAGGTTAGGATGGAGTACAATTAGGGTTGAAACCCTCAAGAAGTGTCTGTCTCAAATAACGACAGAAATTCCTTTTAAGATGAAGAAGCAAGTACTAATAAACAAAAGGGAAATATTAAAAGGAGAGTGTATATATGTTTGCATGGTTTAATGTGATTAAATATATTGGTTACACCACCTTACAAGAATAGAGGTATCTAATGTCCCCCGCCTTCATCTTTTATATTTTTATTTCAATCTTTTTTTATTGAAAATGTCACATTTTGATTTGCAAATCCCCAAATTAAAATTTTATAATCTTTTTTGGACCTAACTATTTGTTATTCTTCACTTCACCTCAATGCTATTATGTTATGCCATGTTTGGCTGCTCTCAAATCTTTATTAAATACTCATTCATGTCTTATCCAAAACAAGCACGGTTTTCTTCCCCAAAAGCTTGCCCCCAAAGGTAAACTCCTTTTTTGCTTTCCTTTCTCGATACTTACTTCTTGTATCTATGTTTTTTTTTTTTTTTTTCTTTCCTACCAATTAACATCAATAATGTGTTTTTAAGATGAAGGTAATTACTACTTTTATGTTTAATTATGTCCTTTTTCATACTCAATGAGCTCATTTAATTTAAAGGTTGGTTTAAGATTAGGGATTTGTTTCATGCAACTAGTTTGACTTTTCATTGGACTTTAATAATTATACAAGTTGAAGTAAACATATCCAATCAAATATACTAGAACTCCATTAAAATTATGTTCTCTGAAATAAGTAAGATTAAATTTAAATGAACAAAGTTACGTTATGATAGCTCATTCACAAAAAATTTGATTTAAGCACTTGGTACAAATTTACTAGTGTTTCTTTATCGTTATTTTTTCCTCTTTTATACAAACAAACTAAATTTTATTATGGAAAGATTAACGATCACGAGTAACGAACTTAAAAAGAATAATTGGATAAAAGAAGATGCAATTCAAGTTAATCAATACTTGTTTGATAATAGCCTACTTGGCTCTATTTTGGCGTGAGTAAAATTGAATCTGAATTTTATAATCTATCCATTTAAATTTGAAAACTAGAGAATAATTGTCTTTACTGTTATAATAATATTTCTAATTGACCAATTCAAGAGGTCAATGGGTAATGGATAAATATTATGATGCTTTGAGATAATAATGAATAATACAATATAAATAGTCTCTTAAATGCATATATTTGGACATAGGTATAGGTTTTCACTACAATTAAAGCACATATGAAACATGTAAAACTTTTCGATCTTATTATTAGTTCATTTTAGAGCTACCTTCAATTAAATTTATATGAGTATATATATATATGAAAGGTTATATAAATGCTTTAATCAAATCATTTTGATTTAACATGAATTTTCCATATATGAAAATGTGCTCATATAAAAGAAACTAGACAAAAAATTTTATGTAGGAAAAGCATGGAGGATTAACTCATAAACTCAAGGGGATAATTGGGCAAATTAAAGGGTTTTGGATCCCAATTAAACAAGTGTAGGTTGTTAATTATAATTAGTGTGTAATTAATTTTTGTTTGGTAGTGATTGGCTGGTTAAACATGGGTTAAGCATTTGACTTAACAAAATAAAATGTTGGGTTTAATGAAGAATGGGTGATGGGACAACAAAGGGGACATGAAAGGCCTTTCTATTTGACTTTGCCTTTTGGCACGTACACTACACTTAACTTCCCTAGAAACGTGGGATATTATAATCCTGTTTTTTGGAAGTGACCCTGATTTTCTCTAGGATCATATATATGCAACAAAAAAAATTAAAAAATAAATAAAATAATAATGATTTTTTTTTGTTTGTAAGAAAAACAATAAAAACCATCAAATCATGCATGCACTTCTTTGCTTCTTACCTCACCTCATTTCCCAAAGTTTTAATTCATTCACTCTCTCTATTTCACAAATCATAATTACATGCGCATGTGTTTTCCTTTATTTCTTGCTCTTTTTAACGTGCATGTTACAATTCAAGCTTCTTCTTATTACCATACATATGCAAACGTATCGTAGCAAAGCCGCTTGTATTATACTCATCGACACTATCATCAAAACTCATTAGATTTTATATGAACTCAAATAAACTCAAAGTTCGAACTCAATTCCTTACTCAATATTCACAGATGAATATTGATCAATTTGACTAACTAAAAAGTAATTAAAAGGAAGCTAAGAATTGGGACATATATATAAAATTGATTGAGATCAATTGTAGATTTGTAGTACATATATGATTAAGATAAAAGATCTCATGACGTGTTATATCCTCTAGTCTGTAGACATCTTTAATAAAACATTACAATATACATTCAAGAAGGGCCCAATAGTATTAATGTTGAAGTAATCATTTGTTTTTATCAGCCCATATATATATTGCTTAGTTTGGTAGCTAGTGGATGCAAATTACATGTGGGGCTACTAACCATACACATGAGGGGTTACCAGCATAATGAATATATTTCATGAAAAGGGCAGTTTAAATAGAGAAAAAAAAAATGAAAATCAATAATGAATGCATGCAGACAAGAACAATATACATAACAATAATAAATAAAAAGGATTTTTGTTTGGTAAGAATTTAAACAAGGAAATAGTTCAATAAATGCTTGTAAGCAAATTGCAGGTGGTTTGATGGAATCACACCTCAAACGAGAAAGATAGGCTTGTTATGTACATCGGTTGTGCTCTAAATTAGTGTCCAATGGTTTAAAATTATATTAAATGTTGTAATTGTATTATTACTCTTTTTATTAGGAGAAGATTCATTATAATTCTGGATAAAGTTTTAAAATCATACTACCGGGTCTAGGAAATATGCAACGAACAACTGAATTTTTTATATCGCACAAAAAAAAAAAATACCTTTTTGTTATACATTTCCTAAATCGAAGGTAGTATATTTTACGCTAATTTAAAATCATATATTATACACTAATTAAGTACTATATACTCGGCCAATATATTTAAGAACGTGTCGAGATAAACAAAAGAAAACAAATCAAAGAAAGATCGAGATGGATTAAATAGATGGAAGAGCGAAAGAATTGAAGAAAGGGGTACAATTGTTCCTCTGGCTCTAATTGCATAAGGAATGTCAATCATCCAAATTGTCTCCATGCCCCTACATGCATCATCTACCTATCCTACTTCTCTGTCATAGACCCATCACCTTCACATTCACATTCACATTCACATAAAGCTTATTCTCTTTGAGGAAGGAGGGGTCACCAGGGGTCTTGTGGGTCCCACTTTTTATATATAGCTTTCACATTATTATGGGTATATATTTGAAAAATAATTAACAAAATTATTATGGGTATATATTTGAAAAATAATTAACAAAATTATTATGGGTATTTATTTGAAAAATAATTAAAAAAATTATTATGGGTATATATTTGAAAATAATTAACATATAGGGAGTAATTATATATATAAATAAATAGGATTGATATGATATTATAAAGTTGAGTTTTAGAAAAGATTATTATATACAAAATCAATTTGATTCTAGAAACCTTATCAGATTTTTCCACAAAATGATGATGATTAATGTTTTAATTAATGCAATAAAACCTTACACCAACGAACTCATCGATATATATATACATGATGGATGAGAAGTTAACAATTACAGATTTTAAATTGTCAAGTATATGTTACAATGTGTCATCTTATTCTTATAGTGCGTTATCGTCTGATCATATCATATGAGACAGCACGTATGAATGTGATCGTCGTACCAATAACAATAATTCACTTCCTACTTTTTATCAACTCCTATCCTTTTGTGTTAAGAAGGTAAAAAAAAAGGGATCTAGGGACAAGGGAGGTACTATAGAGTAGTTGTAGGAGCAACAAAAGACATACCTAAAGGAAATTGTATACATATAGTAGATGAATGAAATCATGTCATAGTTAGAGGTAGAACAAACTAAGCCATATATATATATATATATATATNACAAGGAAATAGTTCAATAAATGCTTGTAAGCAAATTGCAGGTGGTTTGATGGAATCACACCTCAAACGAGAAAGATAGGCTTGTTATGTACATCGGTTGTGCTCTAAATTAGTGTCCAATGGTTTAAAATTATATTAAATGTTGTAATTGTATTATTACTCTTTTTATTAGGAGAAGATTCATTATAATTCTGGATAAAGTTTTAAAATCATACTACCGGGTCTAGGAAATATGCAACGAACAACTGAATTTTTTATATCGCACAAAAAAAAAAAATACCTTTTTGTTATACATTTCCTAAATCGAAGGTAGTATATTTTACGCTAATTTAAAATCATATATTATACACTAATTAAGTACTATATACTCGGCCAATATATTTAAGAACGTGTCGAGATAAACAAAAGAAAACAAATCAAAGAAAGATCGAGATGGATTAAATAGATGGAAGAGCGAAAGAATTGAAGAAAGGGGTACAATTGTTCCTCTGGCTCTAATTGCATAAGGAATGTCAATCATCCAAATTGTCTCCATGCCCCTACATGCATCATCTACCTATCCTACTTCTCTGTCATAGACCCATCACCTTCACATTCACATTCACATTCACATAAAGCTTATTCTCTTTGAGGAAGGAGGGGTCACCAGGGGTCTTGTGGGTCCCACTTTTTATATATAGCTTTCACATTATTATGGGTATATATTTGAAAAATAATTAACAAAATTATTATGGGTATATATTTGAAAAATAATTAACAAAATTATTATGGGTATTTATTTGAAAAATAATTAAAAAAATTATTATGGGTATATATTTGAAAATAATTAACATATAGGGAGTAATTATATATATAAATAAATAGGATTGATATGATATTATAAAGTTGAGTTTTAGAAAAGATTATTATATACAAAATCAATTTGATTCTAGAAACCTTATCAGATTTTTCCACAAAATGATGATGATTAATGTTTTAATTAATGCAATAAAACCTTACACCAACGAACTCATCGATATATATATACATGATGGATGAGAAGTTAACAATTACAGATTTTAAATTGTCAAGTATATGTTACAATGTGTCATCTTATTCTTATAGTGCGTTATCGTCTGATCATATCATATGAGACAGCACGTATGAATGTGATCGTCGTACCAATAACAATAATTCACTTCCTACTTTTTATCAACTCCTATCCTTTTGTGTTAAGAAGGTAAAAAAAAAGGGATCTAGGGACAAGGGAGGTACTATAGAGTAGTTGTAGGAGCAACAAAAGACATACCTAAAGGAAATTGTATACATATAGTAGATGAATGAAATCATGTCATAGTTAGAGGTAGAACAAACTAAGCCATATATATATATATATATATATATGGGTGGTGGAACCACAGTAAAAAAAGATGTTTCCTCTATTAATTACTTTCCTATGTACTTTAACTTTAGAATTTCTGTTGAAAAAACAATAAAAAAAATCATCACCTAAATATATAATGTATACTACACTTTGCTTTCTTTCCTTTTCTCATTTCTGAACATCATAATAACTATTCCACAAGGTTACCTAAACAGCTGTTAAGCTGTATGACTTGTACTCTTCATCACCTTTTTCTAGCCATCCACTCTTCTTTCTTTGTATATTCTCCCTCTTAGCTAAGACTACTTCATTTATAATTTACAACCTAAGGAACTTTTTGTACGATTGTGAAAGTGATATAACTTACACAAGGTCAAGATTTCACAGTCTTACAAAACCCATTTAATAAAAGAAAAAAAAAACAAAAGAGCATGTATAACTGTAGTATGGGGGTCATTCTCTTATATGTATGTTTCACTTACATGTTGAGTCAATTGAGATCACATTCAAAAAATTTCTATTTTTGTTTTCATTTGTCGTTCCTCGGCTAGTCTAGCGAGGATGAAACAGATTTAGGTACGGAAAGAAGAAGGACCCTTTGGTCTGAATTGAAATCAATAATCTACCTAAGTAATTAATTTTGGTTGTTGAATCTTTATTTTGCTGATTAACTATAGAAATCCGTAGGGGATAGCAAATTATTCTCAATTATTGATACATTACATTACTTTACTAAAGTACGTTATATTTCTTACATTTAGTCTAATTTTAATATGATGATCACTCTTTTGAGTTTATTTAAGTTGAATCCAACTGAACTAAAATAACTTAAAATAAATAATGTACAACTCCAAAGCAACAGCCTCAGAATGTTTAAGACGAGAGGAAGAAATAATGATGAAGAAAGCAGTAATATAGGAACGACTGAACAAAATAAGTAGCCTATCATAGAAAAGATATAGCAGTACGTTGAACTGTAACACGTCAAATAATATATATCAATCACATTTGACGCATCAACCTTAAATGTAATTATAACATATACTAACCAATTTAATGGTCAGACCAAAATGTATACTCCTTATCTAAAAGGTGCAGTAATACAGTAATAATAATGATAACAGTTTACTTACACCACTAACTGTTGATTGATTTAACAATCAACCATAGCTTAGCCTTAGTGATAGATGTTACACAGAATACACATTATAGTATCAATATGATCCATTTCTTTTGGAATTCAATGAGATTCTTTTCATCTAGTTACTATATGATTCAATTACGGCCTTCTAGTTGGGTGTTAAAGTTACTTAGCAAAATCTAGCCTTTTCAAATGTTATCCCAATCTCATAGGTGAATTAATGAACGGTTGAATAAGGCTTTGTTTTGTTTGTTAAATATATTTTAATTGAACCAAATAAAAATATGCTGAAATGAATATAGAATCCACTAAAAACTTACAAGAACATGATTTTTAAGGGGGGGAAATTGATACTCGGGGAACAATAACTCAAATTCTTTTTATCATCTTAATTATTCCCTATTAGTCTCGTAATATACTAGTTTAACTGATTAATAATACTACCTCAATCTTTTTTTATTTACTATATTATTAGGGTACCTTACCTGTTCACATTGTAATTTTGACTCACTTTAATGATTAAAGCATAACAAAAAACATAGTCATATATGAGATCTTGTTTGATTCATCTTAAAGTTTATTTTCCAAAAATCTAATTTTTAACATTTTTATTACTCGTATACCAAACTCGAGATATTAATTTTATAAGTTGTGTATTGGAAGTTGTGAAAAAGTGAATAAAAAGATAGCAGGTTAAAAAAAAAGACGGAGGGAGTAATAATATGGAGTAGTACGTATAAAGTATAGACTTCAAAGTTTTTTAAAATCTATTAGTCTACCTATTACTTGACCTATTTAAACTTAAATAAATTAAGATTAAGTGAACTAAAAATGAGCGCAAAAAAGAGGGTCATAAACTCATATTAATGTGCTTGAAATTAGGCCTAGGTTGAATTTAGGATTAATACTTTGTTCTTCGATCTTGAAAACCCTTGATTTTGATCATCTTGGTCCACATAGCAAACGAACAATCACTTTCTAATTTCATGATATATGGAATAAAAATATCAAATATAAATTTTATAAAGAAAAAATTAAGTAAAAAGTATCAAGTATAAATTAACTTCAAATCTATTTTAAAAATCAGTCCAGTCCAGACGGGGATTCATTTTACTCCAATATACCAAAATAACTATTGATAATAAAAACCTAAGGTTTGGGCACCGGCTTATTCATGGGAATAGTAAAGTTGATGTGAATGTAACAGAGAGAGTATGAATAGAGTGGAGTTTTGTAGGGTCACTACTACATTTTATATTTATATGTTTCTCTATCTAAAAACAACGAAAGTGAGATTGAGTTTTGATAACCTTTGTTGAAATTTCTAATTAAAATAGTAATACTAAAAAATAATTGTGGTACGAGCACAAGAGTAATTCCTTCACGAACTCTGAGCCGACCAGTGACTCACCCACCAAAGCATATGCTGGGCAACATTTCACCCCAATTTGTTTCCCCTAGGATTATTTTCTCATTATTCTTTTATTTCTTTTTAAAGATTAATCAATTGCTTTACTACTAAAAATAAGTAAATAACATTGAATCTTCTTTGATACTCGTTTTTTTTATTTTTCGCGGTCACACTTATAACAATGCGGGGAAAAATCTTTAATGTACGGTAGTTTTTTTCATAATGTAAAAGAAAAATTAGGCGTATGAAATCTCGATTGTTTGTTCATTTGTATGTAAAGAAAAACACTTACAAATGAAGGGAGTATATCATCATGTCAGTTGAGTGCTATTTTGTAACATCTGAAACCTAAAACGTAACTTATTGCAGTTTTGGATTTTTATATAGGAAAATTGTAAAATTAAATTTAGGAATAATGCGGAATAATATTGCTCATGCTTAAGATCAAACTATTCAAAAACAATCCATAATGCTACTTGAATTCACCTTATATATATATTTTCTGTCTACATTATTACATAGTTGTAGTGTTATACTATATCTTTGTTCCTCCACAGAATATTTTTGTAAAATGAATCTGGTCAAGACTATTAGCTTAGTTGCATTGAGTTATACATCGTATACAATATGCAACTGAGTTATGTTGCAAAAAAAAAAAAAAAAAAAAAAAAAAAAAAAAAAAAAAAAATTTTTTATACTTTATTGCTTACAAGATATTACTCCATAAAGGTGAAGCATATGTACTCACCTAAATTGTTAAGCTCTGAAGCTCTCACCAGAGCCAATTTATCATTAATTACAATTCAATAACTTCGTAAAACAAAGGCTTTTTCAATAAGAAAGGAAAGAAAAATATAGCTAGAAGGCATGTTTTGATGATCGGAATGCATACAGGTTATTATAAAACTGAATTCTTAAATATATTGAATAATTAATAATCTCTCTATTTTTTTACTTGCTATATATATCAACAAATTTTTTTTATTACGTACAATTTTTGGTTGAGAGCAGGTTTTAGTGATTTTGATGAGATAGGCAAATTGGGACTCCTATTATTAGATCAATTTCAAGTTAAAAATAGTCAATTTTAAATGGTATTACCTCCGTTTTTTTAGTTGCAACATTTCTAAAGTTGCACTATTCATCTTTTAAGCTTTGATTTACTTTATGATCAATATATAAAGAGTAATATAGTCAAAATGGATCTCGTTTGATTCGTCTTAGTGTGCACTTTATTAATATATAGTTTTTATAATTTATACAAATATATAATTAGAGTTATAAATTATTGAAAATGTGTCTCGGCAAATGTGAAAAGTGAATTGTTGCAACTAAAAAAACGGAGAGAGTAAAATTTAGGTGTTAGTTGACAAAAATGTCAAATCAAAGTAAAAAAAAGGGGTTCTAGGAGCATTTTACATCAAACAAACAAAAAAGAGAAAATTGTCACTCGTGTATTGCTTCTGAAAATTTTGTCCTATGACGTGTTTACATGATTGTGAACATATAGTTTGTGGGAAATGGTACAAGATCAAAGGGAGACAACCTTCTTCCATAATTTTCCGAGCTTGTCTTTTGACCTTATTTGCTTAACTTTCCCCTCTTAATATTCATCTTAATTGGGTGTCTTTAATTCAATTTAAAACCCTTTTATATTGGGATCAAAGATGCACATCAATATATTTACAAGCTATTTGTAGCTTCTAGCTAGGTTATTCTAATCCCAAGTATAAAAATTCTTATATGTAGGGTCTATCCTTTAACTTATTTTTTCATTAATTATAAGTTTAGTTAAATTTAATATGGATTATATTAAAATAAGGTCTAACATTCATACTATGCATAAATGAGTTTTATTATACTTTTTCACCCTCCGTTGCAAATTACTTCCCATATTAGAGTTTTTGACACTATTCAATTCACAATGTAACTTTGACTCGCTTTAGCTAGTGTTTTGCATGTAGTGACGATAAATACAATCATATGAGATCATATTGTTGATTTTTATCGATTTATACTTCCAAATATATAATTTTTTCTTATATATAATTCAAGATATTCATTTTTAAAATTGTTTATTGGGAGATGTACAAAAAAAGAATGCAGTAAGTAAATAAAAGACGGAAGGAGTAATAAATTCAGATAAGAACTTATAACTAAGACCTTATTCTTTAATTTTTAGCTTATTTTCAGAGTAGTTCAATTTCAATTAATTAAATACAATCTATTTCAATTATTCATGAATTAATATTTTACATTTATTTAATACTATTCGGTTCAACTCACAAGAACGAAAATATCAAAGCTATATAATATAATACTCCGTAATAAGTTTTCGAAGAATAGCACAAATTTTATGGCAAAATAGTTTAGTCACTAGTCACAAGTGACTTGTTGTCTCTCCTTTTATACTCAACAAGGTGAAGCTTTTATTTCCACCCCATTTGATGTTTTATATATATACACATATAGTCCCACACATTTTTATTTAACCTACCTTCTCCATCATCATCATCATCATCATCATCATCTTCCTCCTTTGCCATTCTACTCCCACCTCTTTAACTTTCTCTCACTATATATTTTTGGTGATTATGCTTCCTTCTCTCTACTTTTCCTACCTTTTCTAATCTTCCCTTTCTCTTACTTCCTTTTTCAATTTTCTATCACTCTAAAAAAAAAAAAAACTTGGAATATAATTTCTATTTTCTACATAATCTATATATCTTTCATCATGTCTGATAATCCATACTTTAATCATCATCATCATCACTATGGTGCTGGATTTTTCAACCCCTCTAATTACCCCAGCTTTAATCACTTCTTCCCTAATCATTCTCATAATTACAACAACAACATCATTAATAATAATTCTAATAATGATATCAATTTCTTTCTTTCAAACACTCTTAATAATACTCCTCAAGTTAATAATTATATTTCACCTTCATTAAAATCACCCCCTTCTCCTCCTCTTAAAGAAGCCCTTCCTCTCTTCAGCTCAAGCCCAGTTAAAAACCACCATCAACTTAATCATACTCATAATTATAATCATTATCATATTAATCTTAATGAAGATTATAACATCAACAACAACATTGAAGAATCATCCTTGGAAGAGTACTTTTCGTCCACAAGCGCTCCTATGGAAGTTGATAATAATAAGTCCTCTTTTATCATACCATCGTCACATCATCATCATGACTATCAACACGATGAACATGATGATGATGACGGTGATGATGATGAAGACCACGACCACGACCATTGTGATGAGGGTGGTGTAACAGTAGCTCTTCACTTAGGGCTCCCAAGTTGCAGCAGTGCTGATTTGATATCAGCTACTGCTGCCGCGGTTGCTCCTTCACTTTCATCATCATCCACTACCTCAGATCATCATCATAATCATAATACAATGAACAATAAGTACAACAATCATCACAATAGTATGATGATGATGATGATGGTGAATGATGAAAGTAGTAGTAGATCAGATGAAGTTACAGTGGCATCAAGTTGTAATAATAATATCAACAACAACAATAATAATAATAATAATTCATCATCAAATTCTTCATTAGTAGTTGGGGGTTATTGTAACTCAATTGGTACAGTCAACAAAGGGCAATACTGGATTCCTACCGCTGCTCAGATTTTGATTGGTCCCACACAGTTCTCTTGCCCTCTTTGCTTCCGCACTTTCAATCGCTACAACAACATGCAGGTAACTTAGTCTATTTGAACAATTCTTTCTTTGTTAATTTTTTTCCGAATAAAGGTAAGACTGTGTACATCTGAATCACTCGGAATAAAGGTAAGACTGTGTACATCTGAATCACTCGGGTGTCGGTACAATGATATGGTTTTATGTTCCGACACCCGATTGTAGTGGTGGTTGTGGTTCTGGTTGTTATGTTGCTTTTTTTACCTTTCGATTTCTTCGGTAAAAAGGAAAAGGGGAAGAAAATGAATTCCATTTCATACATACCCTACTTGGGTTTTTTTTTTGTTGTTGTATAATTTCAAACTCACTTTTCTTCAAATATCAAAAGATAAACACATCATCTTAGGTGTGTAATTAAATTAGGAGTAGCTAAGAATATTGCTTTAATTTCTCACTTTCAATTGCATTTTTGACTCCACAAATCCACAATCTTCAATTAGGGTTGGTGTTTTCTTCTTCACCAATTAAACTATACTTATTTTCAATTTAAATCCTTTACTTTAATAAATAAATCGGAAGATTGATTTATGGGGATTATAAAACAATTGATCTTGCTGTTCATTGTAGCCTCTACATAGGGTTGTAGCTTCTTTCTTTCTCTCTCTCCTTTGTGTTGATTGAACGAGACAAGGTGGGCAATATGCACTTTCAATTTTAATTTTATTTTAAAGTTTTTTTCTTTTTAGTTCTTCCTTTTTTTTTTTTCTTCTGTTGAATCCTTGAAGTTTGTGTTGAGTCTCATACTCCATTGATATGTGTGCAATAACTGAACCAATTTTTTTTTCTTGGCATAAAGTTCCATTCATTGCTAAAATGGGCAGGGTTGCTCAATAGCAAGTGTCGTCAACGTAACCTTAACGGAAACTGATTTTAACATTCTTTCATTTGATTGCAATATTTATTGTTACATTCTTTAAGGAAAAAACGCGTTTTTTACATGAATCAATAAATGTTAATTTCTACACTTACGAATGTAGTATGTCATAGAGACTAGTTATTATCAAAGCTTTAAAAGTGTATTACTAGTACATAATTAAAAGTCGATTATACTTTTGAGAGGTGTAAAAGTAACAAAGTAGTGTAATAATGACCTTCTCCAATCTCCATTATATTGTATCCTTCACAAAATTATATTAGTAGCACGCCATAGCTATACATTGGCATCTCTTTATCTCTTTTCTCCTTTAACCTAAACTAGATTTATTAGACCTTTAGAAGCAAATTTTGAACGACAAAGCTAGTTAGTTAGCATTAAGGATTAAAGAATGTATTCACTAAGCATGTATAATTAGAATGTCAAATTACTATTATTAGGATTTATGATCAATGTGAATTGGAAGATGGAAACAGACAATATATAAAAATTGTGGTCCCTTAAACAAAACTTATAAGAAAACTAAATAGAACTAACATCACACGTGTATATATAGGGATGGTCCTTAATAATAACAACTAGGGTAACAGAACAAATTATACATGCTCCTTAATAAATTTTTAGTACTTGTCCCTTCTTCAATTGGGCTAGACTACTCGAGTTTTGTCCAACATTTATTCCTTGTACTTTCTTCTTTTATATTCACTTTATTTTCTTATAGAAGCAACAGTTATACTTCATCCATCCGAGTATAGTTTATTCAATCAACAATTAGACATTTTTTCTCTTTACTTTTTTACTTTATGTTAAATCATTGCAAATATTAAGAAACAAAGATAGTATACATTATGTTGATAAACAGAATTTATAGTACAAAAACATAAAATGTCTATATAGGCTATAATCAATCAATCAAATCCGTAATACCATAAGTGAGGTCAATCAACTATGTGAAGGATAAAATGTGAATGCAATAAATTGTAAGGACCTGTTTACTTTAGCTTAAAATCAGTTCACTTCCGTTCAATTCAGTTCAGTTCAGCTCTTCTCTTATTCTTTTATTCATTAATCCTTCATAAAAAAAAAAAATCAGTTCAGCTCAGCTCCAATCAGTTCGATTCAGTTCAGTTCAACTGTTTTCAGTTGAAGTAAAGTGGCCAAGGTGAAGCACTATATATATATAAACAAAAATGTTAATGCAACAAATTGTGATTATGCACAGGCTAAAACATTATTATATGCATAAAATTAAAATAATATAAGGCACTACGTACTATGTTATTAGATTTTGGAACAACCCTTGGCTTCATTAAATTTCTTGTACTGTAACCAGGTATCTAAAAGACTAACAGGCTCCTTGGGGACTGAAAACATAGACACTGCATTTAATGGCATCAGAAATTTTTCGAAGAAGTTCTCATATTTTGGACCAAATTGAAAGCTGCACCCTACATGAATTATCAAAAATAAAAATAAAAATTTATAAAGTCTTTGAGTCTTTGACCTTAATTCTAACACTATTAAGCTTTGTTAACAAAGATTCATTCTTCCTAGCTAGGAATTCACTTTAACATATGAAGTATATATATACATAGCTTTCGAATTATTTCATAGAATGTACGTAGTTATGTGAAAGAAGTTATCCATCGAGTTCAACTAGTTTAGTTGGTTAAGTTGTACGTTTCATATAATTATGGGCATCAGAGTTGTTATTGAGTACTTAACAGTATCGACATTGTCATAATTGACACTTATTTGTGAAATAGAAAAGCATGCTAGCTTGGTTAAAGTTTCATTATAACTAAAATTGTTGTGTTGTGTTGTGTTATGTTGTGTTGCGTTGTGTCCTCAACAATGCTTAATCTGCCTTAATTTCAATCGAATGAGCTTTATTTTTAATTTTAGTTCAACAAATGTTTTTTTTTTTTAATGTAATATCATAAAATGTAAAAGTATATACAAACATGTGTATCATCAAACTAATTAAATCAACTAAATATATATGCATGCAATTTTCAGATGCATATGTGGGGGCATGGATCACAATACAGGAAAGGTCCAGAGTCACTAAGAGGCACACAACCAACAGCCATGCTAAGGCTTCCATGCTACTGTTGTGCACCGGGTTGTAGGAACAACATTGACCATCCACGGGCGAAACCCTTGAAGGATTTTCGGACCCTCCAAACCCATTACAAGAGGAAACATGGTATAAAGCCTTTTGCATGTAGGAAATGTGGTAAACCCTTTGCTGTAAGAGGTGATTGGAGGACTCATGAGAAGAATTGTGGTAAGCTATGGTATTGCACTTGTGGCTCTGATTTTAAGCACAAAAGATCTCTTAAGGATCACATTAAGTCCTTTGGACATGGTCATGCTGCCTATGGAATCGATTGCTTCGACGAGGAGGATGAACCGGCTTCTGAGATCGAGCAAGATAACGAATCAAATCAATGATCAGGGGAGAAATTTAAGGATATAATTATAGTAGCAGGCACATTAATTTGGAGAACTGTATGTATTATGCATCTTGTTATTTTCGGCGTCTAATTAGGGTTCTTTTAAGTTCTATATATTATGTATCTATGGTTTAATTTTTCTTCTAGTACGTTCAGGAGAGTTGGATGGCTTCATCAATAGTTCAATTCCTCTCTTTTTGGTTAATCTAGGTTTTCTTTCATTGCTTAATTCCTCTTTTTTCAGTTATGTAAACAACTTGATCATCAAGCGATCATCAAATCCAAAGTCAAAATTTCATTTGGAGGTACTTTTTATCCTCAAAATTTGAATTATGGTATAGACCTTTAGGTATTAAAAGAGACGACATATATGTTGTGTTATATATTTAGAAAATAATTGTGATTTTATGATTTGGAGGATTTAAACCAATACATGGAGTATAATTATTATTATTATTATTTTTTTTTTTTTGAAGAGTAAATATATAACGGATTAATATTTGTGCAAATTGATATTATTGAAAAATTATGTTAAGCAATGATCCTAGCTTGCTTCTCATCAGTAGACAAATAAAAATAGAAAATACATCTTTGGTTTTAAAAGAAATCATCAAATCATTTGCATATTTTAAGCTAAAATTTTATAATAATTTGACCAAACAAATTATATATACGGGGTCTTAATAATAATATACAAGTCTATATTTTACCTTATTGGGGAGGGATCAAGCAAACTGTGAGAGTTAACCAAATTAGTGTAATATGTAATGGTGCAATGTGATTTTATGTTGATATCAAGTATGTCACTTTTTGATAGACAATACATAGGTCCCATGATCTTCATTTGATGGGGTGAAAAATATAATTGATTGTGTTCATTTAATAGCTGATAGGTCATTTAACAGATTCAAGCTGTCAAATGATCAATAATGCATTAATTGGCTTAACACAAGGGCTTAGCCTAGCTGATTGTCTTAATAAAATCAATGCTTTAATCCTAAAATAGTATAGAGCATATTGTTCGAATTTAAGCTAAATTTGAAATCGACTTGATATAAACAAGTGAATTGAAAGACACACCGTGTGTTGATTACTACATAATTCTATCATATCTTTGTTTTAACTTTAAGGAATTCGATTGAAGTAGTATAGTGCTACCCTAATTAAGTGTGTGACTAATAATAATTTGCATCAAAAGCCACCAAAAGAAAAAACACTAATTAAAATAATGGCCCCTACATCCATAATTGAATCTTTATGTCAAAATTATATTTGTTAATTTGAAAGACCCTTGATATATATTGTAACGGTAAAAGTTAACATCCAAAATGGAAGTACATGAAATAAGACATACACTAGTAAATGAATGAAGGCAAAAGTTAACAGAATTTCATAGTGTTATTAATAAATGACATCTAAATTCCATATATATTGTGTAAGTGTGTAAGTACGATATATTTGGACCATTGATAGTAAAATTAAATGGATGTACATGAAATTTCTGATCAACTACCACAACCCCTTGATAGATTATATTTTGCCTTATTGGTGAGTCCTTACACTAGCTAGTTTTCAGTACTATGTAATTATTCTTTTTGTCTTGTCATTATTTTTACTACATTCGTACTAGTACTTCTCTTCCTCTCTTTAATTTTTCTGTTATCTTTAATTATACCTCTTTTTTCTTTTTTCTTTTTTCTTTTTTCTTTTTTTTTTTTTTGGGTGCTTCAGGTGATGATGTAACCCTTCTTTGCTAGATTCACCTGTAATCTTCTCATTTAATTGAGTGTTTCAAATCCAAAATCTTTCTAGTATAGGTTTAGTAGTATGTATTCCGTAGTATAATTACTTATAATATTTAACTAATTCTCAGTAATGGATTATTAGTTATGGATAAGCTAGAGGTATAAAATCTAAATGTATTATGAATTGTGTTTTTGGTTCTACATAAACTTATAATTGAAGTGTTATTTGGAGGTTATCTGCCTCAATGAGTTGATTAAAATCCTATCTATCTTGAATAATTGAGTATTATTTTTGAAGCATTTTTGTATATGACCAGGAAAAATTAAATAAAAACATGTCACATAGTGCTCTTTTGCTTACTCCAAAATACAAATGATATTTTTTTCCACTAGTTTGACTAGAAGGTCTCCCCTCAAGAAAAAAAAAAGAGACTAGAAGGTCTATTACAAACAAGTAAATATATACTCCTAATGATGCATGGGGTAAAGTAATTATTAAACAAGATTTATTTAATTTATGTTAAAGTAATTTTAAACAAAGTTGAATTGACTACAAGTTTTAGGCATGATCATGAATATTGCTGCATCAAATGAAAATTTACTGCTAAAATATGAAAATAAGATTCAGTTGCCTTACATTGTGATAACACATAAAATAGTACACTCCACTTTAGAGTAGTAGTAGTTCTTACCCAAAAAAAAAAAGTCAAAATTTTAGCTCCCAAGTATACACAAACTAAACAACTCCATGACAAATTTTGCCGCAGGCTATAATACATTAATTCATAAAAACTCAGTATGAAATGGCTTTTCAACCTGTACAAATTAAACATAATACTCCAATAGAAATGAATCATTATTATGGTAAATTATTATTATTATTATTATTATTTTTTTTTACCTTTTATCTCTTTTCTTTTCAAGAATATAAGCTTTTTAAAATTTTAGGGTGCCTAAAAAACTGTCAAATTTTACCTGTGGTTAATTAGTTAAATCAGTTTTGACTGATTGGATCCAAATGCTATACTATGTTTAGGCTCCAATCAAATGATTAGAGAGAGAAAAAGTGAGTAGAAAGTAAAAGATGTTTATTTTAAAAAAAAAACAAATATATATTATTAATTAATAATAATAATAATAATAATTAAATTTCTTTTAGAGGTGATAATATATCATCATTTAATAGGCAAGAAGGGATGTAAAAGATTTAGGTGGCAGCTTTTGTGAAAGTTACATTGTTTAAGCATTGGATTATCCGCTTTGAAATGTCATATCCAAACAAGAAATATACTCACAACTCACTCACTCACAAGAGTGCCCACTGGCTTAATACTGTTTACCTGTTTAAGCAACTGATATCAACAGTCTTTGGTGTTTTCACAACTCACTTGCTTGTAGTGGTTATTAACTCTTGGACATGAAGTCATCAACTTTAATTTCAAACTACACTATCATCACCTTGCACTAGAAATTATTTGAATGACTATTGCCTATTAGGGTTGGGGTTGGCCCCACTCACGGTATGTAGGTCAATGGTCACGCTATATCGAAGTCGGTAATTTAAACTACATACATATCGATTGGATTTAAAGTTTGCTCAGAACTAGTTTATTCAAACTTAGGTTAAGGTAAAATGAATAAGTTTAACCTAATTGATTTAACATATACTTCCTAAAGTTGTTTAGTCAATAGATTTGTGGTCACAATAAGGATTTAAACACAAATGCCTAAAATCATTGTACTTTCGTCCATTTTGGGAGCTATGATATATCAATATATGAATATTATAGTCGGTCCAGCACACAAAAGTATTTTTTTTATTGATTTGAAACTCATTCATTCTGACATGAAAGCATATACTTTGTGACTTGAATTTAATAAAAAAGTTGTAACATGAAAATTTTGCGTCGTCACTTGATTAAAATTATGACTTGAAAATAATATATTGTGACTTAAAACTACATGTTTTTCACTTGAAAAAAAAAAGTTGTGGAATTATAAAATTGCCCTCCTCTAGGCAGCGGTACTTTAGCTATATACTTTCTGCAACTAGGAGTTTAATATGTTTACTTGAATACATATGGTTATAACAAAATTGTCAATAAAACAATTTGCATGGAGAACCTTTAACTGTACAAGCCTAATTTTCAACAATAACAAGTACTATAAACAAATAAAATAAAAAAGACAAAATATATCACATGATATTTTCACCTTTGGTAAAAACCTTTTCTGTACCTTTATTTTTTTCTCGAGTGCAATTTTCTTTTTGTAGAATGGTTGAAAACCTTTCTTGTCTACCTCTTTTTAGTTTTGCATAATTTGCCTATCATCATTCAAGCCTCATAGTACATTGTAAAATAAAGAGCCAGACAACTTTAGTTGTGAATCTCTTTGTAGGATTCGCGTTCCTTCAATCATATCATTTTGAGGTGTAAATTTCACTTCAACTCCCTTAATTGATTACTTAATCCTTTAATCTTATGGTTAGACTTCTATCAATTATTCGCGTCATTACCAAGAAATTACTAATTAACACGCTAAATATATCATCATCAACTATCCATGGCTCCACCACTCTCGGCTCAACGCCTATGGCTTTTATACTTTTCAAAGCCAAATTCTAACTTTAAAACATTTTGACAAATTTCATTAGAACATAACTTTTTATGGTATCTTTTGCAACTTTTATCTACATAGTTTAAGAGAAATTAACAGTTTTAAAAAAATACCAGGGGAAAATTAAAGTTTCACAACTGTAGTTTTTCTGTGTAACCGACATTGATAGGCAATTAGGTTAAAACCTGACAATAATTATCACATTCCTTTTTCTAACATTTTGATTAGATACATTAAAGGTCGCTGGTTACACTTCATACAATATAGCCGTGTTAGCAAAGGCGGAAGTATGAAGATAACAGAGGCCCTGACCGGAGATTGAGAACTGTGCAGATCAATATACAACAGTTACTATGTTCTCGTCGAACCCAAGTGAGCACTACTATGGCTATAAACTCATCTCTGCAGGCAAGCTAATTTCCAGAAAATACAGGCTGCAGTTTGAAAAACAAACAAAATTCAGAATAAAGACAGCAAGTGGAGTATGACACTGCATAAGAATGAACAAAACGACCTCAGGACAGCAGCATATAATAAACATTGTATCAATTGATTGGCATAGAGTTGACAGGATGGAGGACGGTGCCATATAGAGTAGACACTACCAATAAACCCTAGACCATGGGACCTGTGACATGGGGTTAAGGATACGACACCCCCAATCAAAACGTAGGTTACAATCGAATCAACTAGGACAATTTTAATTTGGTAAGCTGTGATAAAAACAACTGAATGGTAATGCTAAGTGAAATTCCACAAGGTCAAATGCGGATGTCTAAGACAGTGAACCTCAACTAGTAATAAATATGGAGTAGGCATTTCTTCATTAGTTTCCGTTGGACCTCATGCAGTCGTTCTCGACTCTCTTCTATAATTAAGAGAGGAAATGAAAATAAATAAAGAATCTAGATGCGCTACGGGGATGTATGACCTTAAATTTAAATATCCACATGCGACTTCACTTAAGCACCAAGACAAATTTTCATTTACCAGTTCTCTCATTTGCCACCAAAATTTATCACAAGAGAATTCTGCCTACAGTACTATACACAAGAAATCAAACTAAATCAACAAGTCTTAGACTTTTAGTGCCCTACACATTTCACCAAGCTGCAACATTTGTGTGGTAACACCGACAAAAAAATGATATGCAAAGAAAATATCATGATCAGGGAACAAGAGTTGTATAGCATTTGGCCCTTAACTATGTATAGTCCTTTCTGTTCATGATATGACTTCCAACTTTCCTCTTTTATCATTGTTCTTTTTTGCTGGGGCATGGTTATTATTGGAGGGGTTCTTTATCTCTCTGTGACTTACCTCAAGTCCTTCCACAATAATTCAATGATTTACCAAATAAATCCATTTAGTCTTTTCACCCTCTAATCATCTCCCGTCATTTTGTGGGATGGGAAAAGGGTCGTACTCGTATCACAATAGAAAGGATCAAGTAGACGGACATGAAGCCTAGATCATGTCTCGCTCAACTCATCTAATTAAACCTTTTATATACATTCACATACGTCACTCGAATATTAATTACCTTGCCGACATAAAAGCCATGCCAAAGAAAACAGCCTTGACTGCTTGTTTTTGACCAGCGTAGTCGAATGCGAGAGGCAACATCTCATGTAAGGTAAGGAAAGCCATCACTCCACCAACTGCAGAAAACCAAAAAAGTAAAAAATAAATTAATTAAATTAATTTACTAAGGGTCATGTAAGGAAATTGACCAACTTTTTACAACAACATTAAAGCAAGTACATACCAGATCCTAGAAGGCCCTCTAGAATCTCAGGATTTAAACTCGCTGGGAATAGGTAAGCTGCACAAAAGGAAAACTAAACTATAAAATTCAATTAATTTATGTCGTGACACAATAAAACTCAAGATTAGAGAGTATGCCCGAGATTTTAGAATAATTTGTTGCCATACCTACAATTATAACACCCAAGGGCTCTGCCAAACCAGAGAGTGATGCTATCTTAAATGCTTGCCATTTGCTGCACAAAGCAACATAACAGATGAAGTAAGGTGCAAACTAAATAGTATCATACGACAGCAACAAAATAAGTTAAGGCAGACGAACATGCATTCATTCCAAATAGTGTACTGTAATATCTAATTAACAACAGCTGAAGTAGCCTGCAGATTGCATGAAATGGATAAATTCATTTATAGTTTGGATTCAAACCGATAAGTACAGAGATCATAGTTATCAAAGTCTACAATCATATGGAATCAGTTCAACACCTGTTGTTTGCTTCAGAGGGATGTTTTTTCCCCATAGCTCCTCGTAGAGAGAGGTGGTTTACGTATTGGATGTCAAAAGGATGAAAAATATCGGTGAATTGTAACTAATTATGTAGCCAAATAGGTTACATTGGGTATTATTAAATTTCAGGTCCTTATCATAACAGGTAGCTTCAAGGTTATGGAATTCTGTGTGGTATGAACAAGTTGGCCCAAAAACTGGATAGGGGTTTACACTCACTCAAGCCAGGCCCACGACTTTGGGCCTCTAATGGCTAGTACTCTGGGCCAACTTAACTAAAAATGACACGTGTGAGGGAAAGTGTTGATAGATCCGCTCTGACCCAAGAAGAATCACATGTTGTCCGAACTAAAAAGGGACCTCACATGTGAGGGGGAGTGTTGAAGCCCACATGTGAGCGTCCCACATCGATGAATTGAGAGAGAGGTTATCACTTTATAAGGTTGAGGAGCTACTCCCCTTATTGCCATATGGTTTTAAGGTGGAACTTCTAAGGCTTTGTAAGGTGGACTCTCTCACGCTGATGGGTGCGGCCCAGACCCGTATTTAACAAGGTTGCCAAGCAATCAAAGCTATCATGAAATAAGAAAACATCACCAGTGGTGCAGTACTAAATTATTACAAACAGGCAGCCAAGATATTTCATAAAACTAAAAATATACAAAAAACAATACGAAAATTTCATAAGAAAACTTCACCAGTGTTCAGAAAACTAAAAATATAAAAAAACAATATTTCATAGAAGAAACCTTCCAAATAATATCACACAGAGATTAACACCAGCAACATCACCTAAGCAATAATTCCCTACCTTTGTGTAGCAAAATAAACTGGAAGAGCAACAGCAACACCCTGTTAAAGAAATTAGGTGCAACTTTTTTAGCTAAAGCATGTATCAAATCATCTCCACTGTAGCATTTGCGTTGACAGAATATGCAAGAATATGGTAGGAATTGTAAGGAGCAAAAGCTGCTCTCATAAATTGATGAAGTTGGGCAACTATACCTCAGGAATGTTGTGTAAAGCAATAGCCAAAGCCAAATTAAGACCCACCCGAAGACCCTGGGGAAGAAAACATTAGTAAGATATTTTAGTGGAATAAATGGAGCATGAAGGTTGCTACAGTGCTACTACGTGACTGTAGCCCGCTAGCCCCTCAGCCCCCACTTATTTGATGACATATGAAGCAGGCAGAAAAATCAGAAAAAAATCATAGATTAAGAGTTTAAGACTATATCCTACATTCAGCAATTTGTTTGAGGACCATGCTATAAATTGAACATCAAGGCAATTTATTTTGAATAAAAGAAGCAAGCAAACCATACATCATTTTGTTTGTTGTTTTATGAAGATCAGACAGTTAGGACTGCATAAATTACTTGACAAGTAACATAAATTAGACACTGATTCATCAGAGAAGATGCAGGACTGCGTAAGGTACCCATGAGAAACCCTCAAAGGGGATCAATTCTCTATAATGTTAACAAACGTCAAAATGTCAAATCTTTTGAATATTTTCAAAAATCCCCCTCAAATCTCCCAAATAGCACTAAGATACCCAGGCATATGTAGATTTCTGAAACGATTGAGGAAGCACGAATTTCCGAAAACAAGAAAATGAAGAAATGTATAGGAAAAGTAATAATTTAAAAATAAAAAAATGCAAACAAAAACAAAAATATATTACAGATGAACATATAAGTTTATATGGTATTGCAAACAAGAAAATAAATCTTGAATAGAACATAAACAAAACACAAGAATATGAGATTATTGACAAATAACAGTTGTCGGCAAAAAGTGTTTATTTTTNTTCTAAGGCTTTGTAAGGTGGACTCTCTCACGCTGATGGGTGCGGCCCAGACCCGTATTTAACAAGGTTGCCAAGCAATCAAAGCTATCATGAAATAAGAAAACATCACCAGTGGTGCAGTACTAAATTATTACAAACAGGCAGCCAAGATATTTCATAAAACTAAAAATATACAAAAAACAATACGAAAATTTCATAAGAAAACTTCACCAGTGTTCAGAAAACTAAAAATATAAAAAAACAATATTTCATAGAAGAAACCTTCCAAATAATATCACACAGAGATTAACACCAGCAACATCACCTAAGCAATAATTCCCTACCTTTGTGTAGCAAAATAAACTGGAAGAGCAACAGCAACACCCTGTTAAAGAAATTAGGTGCAACTTTTTTAGCTAAAGCATGTATCAAATCATCTCCACTGTAGCATTTGCGTTGACAGAATATGCAAGAATATGGTAGGAATTGTAAGGAGCAAAAGCTGCTCTCATAAATTGATGAAGTTGGGCAACTATACCTCAGGAATGTTGTGTAAAGCAATAGCCAAAGCCAAATTAAGACCCACCCGAAGACCCTGGGGAAGAAAACATTAGTAAGATATTTTAGTGGAATAAATGGAGCATGAAGGTTGCTACAGTGCTACTACGTGACTGTAGCCCGCTAGCCCCTCAGCCCCCACTTATTTGATGACATATGAAGCAGGCAGAAAAATCAGAAAAAAATCATAGATTAAGAGTTTAAGACTATATCCTACATTCAGCAATTTGTTTGAGGACCATGCTATAAATTGAACATCAAGGCAATTTATTTTGAATAAAAGAAGCAAGCAAACCATACATCATTTTGTTTGTTGTTTTATGAAGATCAGACAGTTAGGACTGCATAAATTACTTGACAAGTAACATAAATTAGACACTGATTCATCAGAGAAGATGCAGGACTGCGTAAGGTACCCATGAGAAACCCTCAAAGGGGATCAATTCTCTATAATGTTAACAAACGTCAAAATGTCAAATCTTTTGAATATTTTCAAAAATCCCCCTCAAATCTCCCAAATAGCACTAAGATACCCAGGCATATGTAGATTTCTGAAACGATTGAGGAAGCACGAATTTCCGAAAACAAGAAAATGAAGAAATGTATAGGAAAAGTAATAATTTAAAAATAAAAAAATGCAAACAAAAACAAAAATATATTACAGATGAACATATAAGTTTATATGGTATTGCAAACAAGAAAATAAATCTTGAATAGAACATAAACAAAACACAAGAATATGAGATTATTGACAAATAACAGTTGTCGGCAAAAAGTGTTTATTTTTAGTGTTTTTGGGTTAGGGCTCAGCACATTGGCATGTTAAATGGGATCTTTGCATTATTTGTATGTATTTGTGTCCTAACTTCTGAAATTCTCTAAAGAAAAGAAAATAACACTTCTTTTGAGGCTGACATCGAGCATTAAGCGTCCCATGGTCACCTACACTACATGAGATAAAAAAACTAGGCGAAAGAGCGAAAAGAAACCCTCCGTAAGAAAAAAAGAAGGCTATAATTCACACTTTTCGGAGGTTCTGAGGTCTAAAAAAAATTGCCAAGAATTTTACTATGTGCTCCCATGGTCAAAAGAGAGCCCCCAAGTAGCTTTTCAAGGTAAAAGGTCATAAGACGAGTGCCATGAGAGAGAAAATACCAATATCCCCTTTTTTAAATTTTTTCTAAAGAGGTAAGATAACAAAATTTTAGAGGCTAACTAAGCGTGGGACATCCTAAGGACATTGACAACACATGGGAGAAATACAGTGCGATAACAAGATGGAGCTTGAGACAACCCTTTGAAAGTAAAAAACAAAGGCTATAAACAACTTTTTAGAAGGTTCCTGGGAAAAAAAATTGCCAAAAATTTTACAATGTGCTCCTATGGTCAAAAGAGGGCCCCCGAGCTCTTTGGAGGCTTCGGAAGATCATAAGATGATTTCTATGAGAACGAAAAGTTAAGTATACCCTTTTATGAAAATTGTTTAATGAGGAAATATAACAAGTTTTTAGAGGCTAAAATCGAGCGTGGGGCGTATTGGGTCACCAACAACAGTTGGGAGAGAAATACAGGGCAAAAACAAGACCATGGCACTCCAAGAAGCCGAAAATGAAGGCATAATTCACAATTTTTTAAGGTTTTAGGGAGACCAGTGTGCCCTTTTTCGGAAATTCCCTAAAAGAGAAAACATAACAAGTTTTTAGAAGCTAAAAATAATCGTGGGTCACCCCAAAGTTATCATAAGTTAGTGGGTGAAATATGGGGAGAAAACGAGGGCGAGCCAAGAAGACCCTCCAAAAGCTTAAAACAAAGGTTATAAATCATGCTTTTAGAACCCGAAATTGATTGTATGGAATCCTATAGTAACCTAGAACACTTGGTACAAAAATACGATAAGAATAAGACGGAGCCCGATATAGCCATCTGGAGGCCAAAAACAAAGGTTATTCGCAGTTTTCCAAGGTTCCGAGGTCTCAGAAAAAAATTGCCAAAATATTTACGGAGTGCCCATATGGTCAAATAGAAACCCTGCCAGCTAATCGGGGTTGAAAAGGCTATAAGAATGTCCTGGGAGAGCAAAAAAGTCTTTTGATCCCTTCTTTCAAAATATCTCCGAAAGAGGGGTAATAACAAGTTTTTAGAGGCAGAAACATACCATGGGGAGTCCTATGATGACATAGAACATGTGGTAAAAAAAACATGGCAAAAAGAAGACAGAGCCTAAAACAGCCCTCTGGAAGCTAAAAAGAAAGGCTATAGTTCACAGTTTTTTGAGATTTCGGGGTCCCTAAAAAAGAAATTTGAAATTTTAGTAGGGTGTTATATGGTCAAAATGTGGACACTGAACAGCTAATCAGAGTCGAAAAGGCCTATAAGAAAGTCACGGGAGAGCGAATACAATATTGTTCCCTTCTTATGATATATCTTCGAAAGAGGGATGATAATAAGTTTTTAGAGGCCGAAATCGATCGTGTGGACTAATGAGTCCTATGGATACCCAGAACGCTCGGTTAGATAGTGAAAAAATAAGAAAAAACCCGAAACACCCCTCGCGAAACAAAAATAAAGGATATAATGCACACTTTTCAAAAGTTATGGGGTTCCAAAAAACAAAATTCCAAAATTATATAAGGTGCCAGTATGGTCATAATGTGGACTCTGATGCTAATATAGGTCGAAAAAGCCCATAAGAAAGTCCTAGGTTGTTCCCTTTTTCCGAAATGTCTTCGAAAAAGGGATAACAACAAGATTTTAGAGGCGGAAATCGATCATGTGGAGCCCTATAGTAACCCATAACACATGGTAAAACAAAGCAGGCAAAAATAAGATGGTGCTCAAAACAGCCCTCCGTAGACAGAAAACAAAGGCTATAATTTACAGTTTTCCATTGTTTTGGGGTCCTAGAAAAAAAAATTGCCAAATATTTTACATGTTGCCTATGTGGACAAAATAGGAACCCTGCACAACTAATTGGGGTGGAAAAGGCCATAAGTACAAAAAGGCTATTGTTCCCTTCTTCTGAAATATCTTGGAAAGAGGGACGATAACAAATTTTTAGAGGTTGAAACTAACCATGGGGAGACTTGTGTTGACCCAAAACACGTGGTAAGAAAAAGGGGGTAAAAAGAGGGACATCATTCTGGAGGCAAAAAAACAAAGGCTAAAATTCACAGTTTTTGTAAGTTGAGGGGTCTAGAAAAAAAAATTAGAGAATTTCACAGATTACCCGTATGTTCAAAATATGGACCCTAAGCAACTAATCGGGATAAAAAAGGCCCATAAGAAAAGTCTCGGGAGAGAGAAAAACAATATTGTTCCCTTCCTCCGAAATGACTCCGAAAGAGGGATGATACAGAGTTTTGAGAGGCTAAAACCGATTGTGTGGAGTCCAATAGTTACCCAGAACACTTAGTAAAAACATGGAGAGGAATTAAGACGGATCCCGAAACAGTCTTCCAAAAGCCAAAAACAAAGGCTATAATTCAAAAAATTTTCGAGGTTTCGGAAAAAAAATTTACCAAAATTTTTACATAATACCTGTATAGTCAAAATAGGAATCCTGAGCAACTAATCAGGTTTAAAAGAAAACGTCGCCCAGGACAGCCCTTCGGAGGCCAAAAACAAAGGCCTGGCAGCCTTGAACTAGAGCATAAGAAATCACACTCCAACTAGTATGGAAAGATTGACCAAAGTGGTTTTGTTTTAGATCATACAGCTAGTAAGAGTCGGACTCTGCTTAAGTGCTTAGCCAAGAACACAAACCGACTAAACAGGGAGACCGTTAGCAATTTGAGGGAAATTTAAGCATATGATGGAATAAACTACTGTCATTAGTTAATGTAGCATAATGGCATGGATACTTTAACATTTCTAGGTGGTTGTACCTTACAATATGTTCGGATGTGAAGATCTTTAGAGAACAGGAAGAGAGGGATATGTGTGAAATTGGAAAAGGAGAGGGGAGAGGTTGAGAAAAACAAAGATGGGCAGAGGACAAATTGTTTTCTCTTTCAATTTAAATGAACTTACTTCCTTCTATAGTTGGAAATGGAAAGAAGATTGTCTTCTACTTTAACTTACCTTCCCTTGAAACTGATTTTTTTTCTTATAAAAAATTACACCATTAGTAGGAAAGGTTTCCGTCAGGTACAAAGATGAAAAATCATTAATATACTTTGTTTGTTTTAACGAAAGCAATAAAGTCGTGAACAAAATGAAATTAAGTCATTGTTTCAATAGTTTAGATTGACATTCTTTAAGGTTTAATCCAACAACCTTTGACCTCTAGACATCTTTCAGGGTAGACATAAGACATTGCATGGGAATTTGCAGGTTTTTCTTCTTTTTTTCCCAAAACAAGGCAAAACAAAATTTTGCTAATTGATAACAGAAGCGGTAATTTACAAAACTTAGTTCAATATTTAAAATTAAAATTAAAACATTGAATTTATTCGTACCTTTATAGATCCAAGAAAAACTGCCATTCCTTCTGGAAAATTGTGTAAGCTTATACCTAAGAAACCAAAATTCAATATCTCATGAGTTTAAAGGTTGAAAATATTGTAACAAGTCCATTGCCTGAATAACTAAGATCATATGAAAACTGAACAGGAAAAGAAAGCTAACAACCTACACGTGAACATACCTACGGCTGTAATTATGCCACTGTACATGACTTGGCGTCTATGTTTCTTCATTATGTCCTTTCCCTTGACTTCTCCATTTTTCTGTGAACCTCCAGAAGAATATCAGCAAACCTTTAGGTGGTTGGTCCAGCTTGTAAGTTTCAATGTTCATCACAACATAGAAATTTAACAAGCAAACAGAAATAATTCATCACAGTTCAAAATAAAACTAACCTTTTTGCCTTTCACATTTGTAGTTGGAGCAAGTGTTGGTTCTGGAATAAAGTTGGTAATAATTGCAAAGAATATGACACCTGCAAAGAACTATAGACAGCAAATCAGGTGATTACTCTCAAACAGGGTATGGACAAATCATCTCGACAGACCTTTCTTATAAAAAGAAGTGAAAGAAAGTATTATACCCATATATTTCCTTTCAAGAAGCCAATAGAGTTTATGGCATTGTGAGCCAAATCTAGAAATGATATGCTGAGCATAAGACCTGCTGCGAAGCCCTACATTATTTAACAAAAGCTTCAGAAATTCGGATAGCTCTAGCAATGATCCAAAATGAACAAATTTACTCAAATTCATGCACTACAGCAAGTATGCAAATCAATTAATTTGTTATCTATTAGAAGTAGACAGAAGCTACAGTCAAAAGAAGCAACGATTGATAATAGCCAACATCCGGTATCCTAGATACTTATATTGAGTTACATAAAGAAAAACAAGGTTATGCACCTGTAAGAGCCCAAGCATCTTCAAGTTCGGTGCTTCACTAAGAACCACAAGAAGTGCACCTGCATTACATCCCACAAAACCATGTAAACTTTCTCGCATTAAAGAGGGATCAAAGAGGCTTTTAGGAATACAAATTATATGAACATAATAACATACTCTAAGTAATGCTTCACCCCCATCTCAGTTCAGCTTTTGTAATACCACAAAATGAATGGACTACGAGTAGAAAGGAGCTCTGACACAAAATGAAGGCATAAAACCGAGTTGAATTCAACAACATCACAAGGTTTGAAAAATCAGTCCAAAAAAAATGAACGAAATTCATTAAGCTAGCTTCTAAGCATACATCAATTGGTCCTTAAGCCATGTTTCATCATAAAATACCTCTTGTAACTTTCATAGCTCCACAACTCATCCAATCACAATTTCCATTTCATCAACTTTTTCTAAAACAACAATTATCTTTCCATCTTTATGTAAACATACCAATCAATTGTATCACACTCATCTTCTCACATTATCACCATCACAGAATAACCGGAAATCTTACACATTTACATTGATTTCAACATTGACCTTCCATCAAAACATGATTCCCTATGTCCCATGACAAACAGTCAAACAACTCCTTGTCAATAAAAACCACTTCATTCGCTTCGCTTACTTTGTTGCCTACGCTTTCACCATATCTCTTAGAGGGAGTATTCCTTTACTCCAACAGCAGGACAAAAACTCAATCAAAATGCCACTGTTAAACCCTTCTCACACGTGCCATGAAAAAGCATATAATTTCATAAAAATTCAATCTTTCATCCACCATAAATTGAATAACACCATCAAAATTAACACCCATGTTCTTACATTACTCCAACATTACAGTATCATCAATCAATCAAACTAACTACATTATCCAATCAAATAACTAACAATATGCCAAACATCAATTATAAAATGGACAGCTAAAAACATAGGATATAACAAATATAATAACATTAACATTATGAACTAAAGTCAAAAAATTGAATAAAGGAAACATACCTAAGGAAGTACTCAACCCACCAACAAGTGAGAGCGCAAGAGCAACCATCACTTGAGAATCCATAATAACAGCAATTTAGTCTAAAATATCCGAAATTTGCAAATGACCCAAAAATTATAATCTTGTATTTGTTTTGAAATAATTTTAGGTACCCAGATAAATTAAAAGGATTTAAGAAATGGGGTTTTAACTTTTAAGAAATGAGAGCTAAAACCCCAAGAAAACTGCTTTGAAAATAAGAAGAGAGGAAAAGTGCAAAGGATATTTGTTTGCTGGATTTATAAAAGCGAGGAAAAGTGAGAATAATAGGTTGAGGAAAGCCAAAATTTTGAGGGAGAATCAAAGTGTGAGGTTATGTAGAAGAAAGGAAAGAGATTGTTTGATTAGGTAGTCCAAGAAATTGAAATGAAGAAGTTTTAACAATTTAATGGAAACAAAGAATTTTCATTTTGTCAACGCAAAACTATAGTTAATGAAGGGGGCAAAAATGAAAGATGGATTTTTTTAATAGTTCAATCATGATATCATGGCTTTTTTATTTTTATTTTATTTTATTTATTTATTTATTTTTTTTACAATGGATTACAATATGATTAGGATGTATTTATGTGCATAAAACTAGTTGAATAATAAAATTTAATGTAATGAAGAAGATGTTTTGACTTATTGGTGAAAACTTTTAAACAATTGTCTTTTTAATATATATTTGAGAGGACTTCATGTTATCTTATTCTTAGGTGCGTGTATCGAACAATTTAAATCAATTGTAAATTAGGCTATAAGTCTTCAATCAAAACTATTTATCATATTTAAACATTAATAATGATCACATTTCATATACCTACAATTCATTCATGTCTTTGTAGATGTAGTTTTATTTGAACACCACTAAAATAATATTTGTGACTCAGAACAAAAAAATCCATTGAGCATTGTTCATGCATTCATGCTTTGTTCACAAGTCATATAACGTCTAGTGGTGGAATATAACGGAGTAGTTAAAGAATAATTTCGTGTATGACACCCTAATTGTACCTAAACCTTGTGCTTTCAATTACTCACTTAGTCACTTTTTTTGGCAGCAAGCTACTGACCAATTAATCGAAAGGACTGAAGTCCAAACCACTAATAGCCCATTGGGCTATACTGCTAGAGAATTGGGCGCATTGCTTTCGCATATATGGCCCAGAACTAATGCTACCACAACCCAACTATGAATAAAAAATTAAAAAAAAACATTGGGTATCCCGTTTTGGGTCATAAGGGTCTATTTATTTCAACTGAAAACAGTTGAACTGAACTGAATGGAGATGAATTGAATTGAACTTACTGAACAGAACTGTACTGCACTGAATTGAAAGTTTTGTTATGAAAGACTAATGATTAACAAAATAAAAAAAGAGTTGAACTAAACTAATTTTAAGCTGAAGTAAATAGGTCCTAAACGGGTAAAAAAAATTTTACTTCTAAACCTTGAATCGATATGGCTAAGGCCTTTTTTTTTTGGCCTTTTAGGCTTATTTTCAATTTAGTTCAGTTCAGTTTAGTGAGTCTATTTCTGTGTTTCTGAGTTAGCTTTATCATATATATTTCAATGCAGTTTAGTTCAACTTATTTCAGAATAATAGGATTTAATTCTATCTTAAATTGAGATTAAAATATGGTCATTGGTCAACACATGGCATAGGCTGCACTAATTATAGTTGTAGACTTGTAGCTTAATTATACGTTATGATGAAAATGGTTCAAATAACTAACAGTCGAATTTTCTATACTCACTACTGTTCTTTCCTATATATATGTGGGAAGGCTAAATTCTTTAAAGTATAATCTTCAATAAAGGTATCAATGTATCATACAGATCAATTTTTATACTCCCTACATATACTATATTCTAAAGCCATTAATTGTATTATTCATTTACCATGCATGGAATCAAATACGTAGGCTCTGTTCTCTTCACGGGATTACAATTCCGATCCATTTCATTCCATTTCCAATCCATTCCATTCCCGGGTCATCCATTCCAATCTATTCTAATCCATTCTAATCCCGGCAATCCATTCTAACCCCGGCAATCCATTCTAATCCCGACAATATATTCTTGAAAATTTAAATCTTAATTAAAATTAAATTCTTAATTAAACTCTTGAAAATTTAAATCTTGACGACACAATAATGATCCTAACAAATTTGCTTTTTTTTTGTTTACTACATTTTTGTTACATAATAATTTACTGTAGATACGTACAATATCCTTACAAATAGATAAAGAAGTGCTTCAATTATCCTCGTATATTTCTTCCTCCTTTATATCATCATCACCTTGGAACCTCATATTTCCAGCACACACATCTTGCCATATTTCATCTGCAATATTTGCACGAATGTCTTGCATTAACATTGTTCGTGTCTGATTAGTGAAATATAAATCAACTACACGTTCAATATTTTGGGGACCATGAGAAATTAGAATTCCTAACTTGTCTAATCGAATGAAATTATGTAAAGTGCATGTTGCCACAATTATAGTCAATTGATACGTTTCTTCCATTTGTGGCATCAAACTGAAATTAAGATGAAATCAACAGGCAATTTTTTTTATTTGGAAATAATAATAATAATAATAATAATAATAATAATAATCTCAATGTTAAAAAATAATTACCATTGTTACAAAATATTAATAACTAATGATAATAATAATCCCGGCAATCCATTCTAATCCCAGCAATCCATTCTAATCCAGGGAATCTATTCTAATCCCATTCATTCCATTCCATTTCATTATATTCCATTCTATTCCAGCCAAATCCCGTGAAGAGAACAGAGCCGTAGTAAATAAATACTATGTGCTGCACTTACAAACAGTACAAATCCAAATAGTACATAAGGAAAAAGGCAATAAATTACGAATCGTATATAATCAGAAAGGTTGGTAAATTCAGATGATGGTGCATCTAATGTAGTTAATGTATGCATCAGTTTTCTGGGCTCCCAACACTACCTAATTGTGATACACCCACTATCTACCTGTACGTGACCACCTAAGTACGTGTGTTCATAAATCATAATACTTACTTAGCATTTTATTAGCAAATATTTCTATATTTGTTATTTTCCTGCAAAATACAAACAACTTGATCTTTTGCATTATCGTTTGGTACGAGAACGTATAGAATACTTAATTATGATTGCATGGATATTTGCTAGAAATGTTTTGAGCATGATTTCAATTAAGGTATTAATTCATGTATCACTCTACATATAGTCTTATAGATTACAAACACCATTTTCTTTTCTGCCTAAGAATGAAAATGACATTTTTACGACATGAAAATGACTTATGAATTAAGACATGTATCAAGGTAGACATGATCTTCTGATTTTCGTATAATTATTACTAAATATATAGGTCGTTTGATTTCGGAATAAAATCTATAAAGTTTATGATCACTAGTTATTGTTTGTTGAATATTATTGCATGTACATTAGGACGACGAATCTTACAAGTTCTCTGATTCTCCACTTTACCTTTTGATATTTATTGTGTTAATTACTATAGATTTGTAATGGTATTTCTCCTATCAACTATAACATTTTGGTCATCGGTGTAGGTATATATGCATGTAGTGCATACATCCCACTGCACGAAGTAGTCGTAGGTTGATCCGTTGATATTAGTGGATTTTGCCTTATGTACACTTTTCTGGTTACCAAAAAATTTCATGAAAGACTCAATTTCTTGTGATTATTAAATAATCACACCTGATTAAAAAGAAATATAGGTTAAACCATACATATTTAACCTTCAAAAAATTAAACACAACCTAGGTGAAGAAAACATAGCCTTTGTTGACTTGACATGCAAGAGCCAAGAGTAGTCACTACTCACTAATTAATCTATCACTACTATCTTAAGTCTTAACTCTTCCATGCATAATATAAGTTCCTCCAACCTTATAAAATTACAAGATGCACTTAATTAAGAATAACCACTCTAAGCTTTTGGACTTTTGGAGATTGCATAAGATAAAATCACACAAAATCCATGTACAAAAAGCAATACATATTTCTCTACCTTTCTTTTTAGGGAAAAAAAAATTGAAGTATTTCAACAGACATAAATCAAGGCTTATTTGTTGAGAGATGATGACATACCAACCACTTTGGAGTATAATCATATTTCCCCCACGTATCTGGGCAACCAAGCAAAGTCTATTTTATTTTACAACCTTTTAGCACACACATTAACACCTTTTACATATGCATTTGTCACACTCCTCTTTTTTTTTTTTTTTTTTTTGCTTTTTTTACATACTTTGCTTTTGCTTCAAAATCAATATAATACTCTCTTCAATTTCACCCCTTTTCATCTAATTATTATTCACTAATCACATTTTTATATGGTTCCCTTCATTTGTTTGATGTAATAATGTAAGTTTTATTTTATTCCATTCTATTCCCTTTTTAATTATATGCTCTTAATTAATGTAATTATCTTTTGTTAATTAATTAGTTATATCCTAGGTACTGTTTTTATCCTATGTTATTAATTATTATATTTTTAATAATGCACTCATCTATGCTACTCATGTTTGTCTCATGACTTAACTTCATATGTGTCATAAAATTTAATTCTTTCAATTTAATTCATGTGATTTTATGTGATATAGTAGCAGCTTTATAATGCCATTTTTCTGACTTTGATTTTTCCTTCCTAATGTCATTATAAAGTTTTTTTGATCTGAGAAATGGAGAATGTCAATGATGTTGATGAAGTTGTATCAAAAATGGAAGAATATGAAATAGTAGAGCAAATAGGCAGGGGAGCTTTTGGGACTGCTTATCTTGTTCTTCATAAGTTTGACAGTAAGAAAAAGTAAGATATCTTTGATTTTTCTCTTTTATAAAGATCATATCTTTAATTAATTGTTGTGAATGAAAACATAATTATTGTAATTAATTATGTTCTTAAATTTGCAGATATGTGATGAAGAAGATCAAATTGGCAAAACAAACTGAGAGATTTAAGCGTACCGCGCACCAGGAGGTTAAATTTTCTGATATCTGGCCTCTTTCTCTGCTGATCAACTGATGTATATGTTTCAAAGAAAATGTCTGTTGCTAAAATGCTAAAGTGTCTGTTTGTTTATGTTTAGATGAACTTAATAGCAAAGTTGAACAACCCTTATATAGTACAGTATAAGGATGCATGGGTGGAAAAGGTACAATGTCGCGAATTTCTTGATCAATGTGTTATGTTAGCCTAATTTTCTTGATCAATGTGACTAGTTATGTGTAATAAGAACATCTACGATTCGTGTATGCAGGAGTGTTATGTGTGCATTGTGACAAGTTACTGTGAAGGAGGTGACATGTAAGTTTATTTGAAATGCAATTTTCTGATCATATAATATGAAGTACAACAACTACGAAAACAATGTTTGATGGCAACATTCTAACTTAAGGTCTTAAAAATGAAGTTAGACTGATTTGATGTTTCAGGGCTGAGATGATTAAGAAGTCTAGAGGAACACATTTTTCGGAGGAGGTAAAGTTTGCTGATAATGTTAACTAGTCACTTAGCCATGTAATCAGCGAGAAGGATCAAAACCCTAATCAGTAATGATTTACTGTTTTATAAATTAACAGAAACTCTGCAAATGGCTGGCTCAGCTCCTCTTAGCCCTGGATTACTTGCACTCCAACCGCGTGTTACATAGAGACATTAAGGTTACTTCTCGCATTTGAAGTTCTTGATTAGGCTTGAGGACGTAGCATTTTTTTTGGTTTGTACATGTATACTGACTTGATACCGCCTTTATTAAAACTAATTTCTGTTACATTTCACTTTCAGTGTTCCAACATTTTTCTTACCAAGGACCATGATATCAGGCTAGGTGAGCTATGCATAGTCCACTGTGTTACCAAAAGTGATACAGTCTGTTAAGAAATTGTAAAAATGTTTGGTGCTTTTGTGCTTTTTTTGACAGAAAATATTCCCTGCTTATGGTGTATACAGGTGACTTTGGCCTTGCAAAACTGCTAAGCAAAGATGATCTTGCATTTTCGGTATGAAATTGCTAGAAATTTGATGAGCTACAACTTGTGATAAATTGTAGTTCAACTTCTAAACTGATGATTTCTTCTCTAACATGCAGATTGTTGGCAGTCCAAACTACATGTGTCCTGAACTTCTTGCTGAATTACCCTATGGCTATAAGTCTGATATATGGTCCTTAGGTGAGAATGTGAGAGACATTTACAGACAATTACATAATTAGATGATAACCTATTTGTTTTCTTTGACTGTTGAATCATGACTGTAATTTGTTTACATCTTTGTAATATTTGCAGGCTGCTGCATGTTTGAGATAGCAGCACACCACCCTGCATTTCGAGCACCGGTAAATTCAACTTACACAACTCTTAATCTTCATACTAATGTTACATCGATCGGATGCACATCAACTAAAATCAGTTGAACTGAAAAACAGGATATGGCAGGCCTAGTGAACAAAATAAATCGGTCAACAATTTCACCACTTCCGACAATCTATTCTCCAGCACTGTAAGTGACATATCATATGATATGATCATAGCCAAAAGTCCATTCTTTTGCAGCATAATTACTGATGAATAAAGGTTGTCTTGATGTGCAGAAAACGTTTGATCAAGACAATGCTGAGGAAAAACCCAGAACATAGACCAACAGTAAGTAGCAAATATTAGCTACATACATTCTTTTTCCTGACTGCTGCGCATTTCTCTTGGTTCTGAAAACTTCTATTACATACAGGCTGCAGAATTGTTAAGAGATCCTCACTTACAGCAATATCTTGCTCAATGTCACACTTCGCCTTTCTTTCTACCTGTGAAATCTGAAGTTGCTAACAAAACGAAACCTAATATTCCTCGGTTCACTAGCAAGCCTAACACACCAAATGCAAGAAGGGTGGTTGGAAAGGCAAAACTACCAATTGATACTCCTAAAATTACTCGAAACACATACAAGAAACCAATTAAGGCTGCATCCTCTTCTGACTCACTAGAAACTAAGGTAGAGACCAAAAGGGTTGATCCAACAAGCTGTTCAGAACGGATATCCAAAGCCGAGGAGGGCTTAAAAGTCATTACCAATTACATTGAACAAATCAAGGATGCTGAATTAACAAAAAGCTTTTTCAACATGTTAAGTTCGTATCATAAGCATGATCATCACTCTGAGACCGAGAAACTTGCTGTTGAGTATCTTACTCAAATAGTGGATAAAGTTCGGGGCATTCCTGGCAAACCCGAGGACAAAGATTCAGTTACGAGAGCTAGTGTATTAACTACATTACATGAGGAAGAGGTGAATACATTGCACAAAGATGAAGTGAATGAGGTTGAGACAGTTAATGCAGTTATAACACAGAATGAGAATAGAGCAGAAGCTCTAGAGTCACTCCTAGAGTTATGTGCTCGTTTACTTAAGCAAGAAAGACTTGATGAACTTGCAGGAATACTTATGCCATTTGGTGAAGAACCAGTTTCGTCTAGAGAAACCGCGATTTGGCTCACCAAAGGGTTGATGACTGCTGGGAAACAGGAAACTACTGGATCTTAACATAAGAAATGGTTTGCACCCTTCATATTTCTTGACAATCTTGACTTGGTTTATCTTCCATTTTGTTTTTCATTTTGCAAGTTTCTTAATTGATCATTCTTAATTGTCTTGTGTATTTGCAACACTGATTTATTAGTATATATGATTATACATCGGTATATAGATGACTTACTCCAATTTAATCCACAATTATCAAATTTATAACAAGGATATGAAAAGATTTCAAGAACGAAGGATAAATGAAAATTGCATAAAACATATATAGGTCAAATGAAATATACGTTTTTATTGAGACGCAACTCCTCCTCCTAGCTACTACAATAAGAAAACTTAATTTTTTTAATAAATTTAAATTTGTATCCCACAATATATATTGTCTACACAGTAATATATATATATATATATATATATATAATATTTAGCGATCAAAGTTAAATTTGTCAACTAAAACCAATATGATAGATTAGAATATTAAATAGATTACTAAACATGAATTTGATGTATATTGAATTACCAATGTACATTGCACTTTACGATGAAAGAATTACAATTGAAAATAAGTATAAAAGAATCTCTCAATATCACATAAAAGAAAAAAAAAGACAGGAAATTTGTAGAATTGAGTACTAAAGTGTAGCATAGGATATGAAATCTTGTGAAAAGTTTAAAGGATTGAAGATAGCTATCACATCAATTGTTATGCCTAAATTCTAATATATCATTGTTGTGCGAAACTAAAATTCTTTTCATCAAAAGAGGCATATATTTTCTTTTTCCCTGATGGACTATGCTAGAACAAAGCAACAACACACCACATATGGTCCAATAAAATATATACCTAGAAAATAACAGCCAATCTTTACTCAATCATGTAGAATCTGTTACTCCCTCCCATTTTTTTTATAGTTGATACAATTACTTTTTCACATTTTCTAAAACGAACTTAACAATATTAATATTTTAAGTTTGGTATAATAAAAAATTATAAAAGTTACATATTTAAAAAGTTTAAATTGACACGAATTAAATAAGATCTCATATGACTATGTTCTCCTTACATATTATGCACCAAATTGAATCAAAGTTACAACATAAACAGTATAAAAAGTCCATAATTAGCAACTAAAAAACATCGAAAGTATATACATCGAAAAACCATCAAAAATACACAGGGCCGACCTTGGGGCAGGGCGAGCTAGGCCCACGCCCAGGGCCCAAAATTTTGAAGTCCATGCAAGAAGCAATTATAGTTCATATATGTTTGTTATGAATAAGGCTTCATCTAAAACAACATAGCTCAGTGGTACAGACTGGGAAGCGTAATTTATTGAATGTCAAAGCTGTGGGTTTGATTCCCATGCCCATCTATTCATATTTTCTAACTTTCATTTTTAATTGCTTAACTAATTCATTTACAAAAATCCCTATAACCTATTGCTAGTTTTACCAATTTTTCCCCCACATTAAATCCCTATTAATAATAATTCTTATTTATAATTTCATCAATAAAATATCCTTTTTTCCCTTACTTTCAATAAATTCTCAATTTTTTTCTAAAATATAATCTATCTATTTCTAGTTTTTACTTGATCCAAACTCTATATTTAATTAATAAATAAATGATTTATTTACATTAACCTGTTGTAAAAGCTAAATATTACGCATTTGTGTTTTTATAGTACTTGTATTAATGTAAAAGGATTATTTTTTTTTCAAAACACTTTATATATTCCCTCCATCTTTTTTACTTGTTACATTCTTTATTTTCACATCTCCCATAAAAATTATATATTTGAAAAGTATAGATCGAGACGAATCCATATGACCCTGTCATTCGTTACGTATAAAACACCAAAGTGAGTCGAAGTTATACTGCGAATGATGGCGAAAACCCTAATGTAGCAAGTAATTTGCAATGGAGGGAGTAAAATTAATAAGAATCTATTACATACTTAAAGTATTATGCAAATATTGTGTCTATTGTTAATCCGAAAATTATCTTTAGACGAATTGTATTTTTCTAAATACATTAAGATATTATTTAGCATTAAGTAATGTTCTCATTTTCTTGCATGCGTTTTTTGGTCATACTATGCTATAAAAACACCAATAATAGTGTAATACTTGTACTAAAATAATTCAAATAGAACCCATATTTAACAATTCGCCCCGGGCCTCTAAATTCCCAGATATGGCCCTGAAAATACACATGGATCCCATAAACTTAGAAGTACGCTCCTCTTTATGCAAGGAGACAATAACATATATGACACTTTAAATGTGTTAAAATTTGTAAACAACAAAAATATCATACTATAATCATGTTAATTAAATAATAGAGTTAAATTAGAACTTTTACTACTCCATATGAGCATATGATTACAAAATTATCGAGATACGTACAAGTCACAGTACATGCATAGGGATTGTACATTTTGCCTAAAAGATGGATAATAAAGGCCAATCGTAACCTTCAAATGCTATATATTGAGTATTTAGATTTTAGAGTAGTTAGTAATTTAGTATATATATTGGAAAAGTGGTTAAGGGGTACTTAGTTTGGTGAACAGATCACTAAGTTATATAATTGAACAACTACAATTAGCTAGGTAATAAGAGCAAGAGGTATATCAACTGATTAAAGCCTCCCTCGATCTTAATTTCGGTCAAAATATCCTCAATCATCAACCACTTTTGCAGCTCCCAAGTACCCCAAGTACTAAAAAAATAGAGTAAGTTTGGAATTGCATGTCTAGAAAGAGAGAAATGATATTTGCGCTATAAAAGGTGAGTCAAATGACAATAATTTCATGACAATATATAAAATGCAAAATTATATGCCCTCATGCCCTCATGCCCTCATGCATTGCCTGTGCAATTGTAAGGGGCTTTGCCGCCATGTTCTGTCGCAAACATACCATTTTTTGCTCATTCAATTCTATTAATTAATTAATATGCTTTATTAGCTTAATCATCATTAATTAAAATACTATTATTATCGTAGCTAACATTATGTAAATGTCGTCATGAATAACAAATTGATGAAATAAGCTCATTCCTTATACATATGCAGTTACGTACCAACCAAAAAAGCTACTACCAACAATAAAATTAACAACTCAAAAAAAAAAAATTTAAATTAAATTAAAGGTACCAACTAGTATTTGATTCCTGAAATAAGGGTACAAATAACATCAGCTTTCACCCCAAGAAAAGTTTGGGAATATCTTCATGGAATATAAGCTTCGACCCTTTTTACAGTTTTTGTGATTCCTATCTTATCGTGCATGTTCAATTTTACTTTATTTTATTTATTTATTCAATTAATTAATTAATTTATTTAAATATATATATATATATATATATATATATATATATATATATATTTATCTATGCTAATTGATAGATTGGGTAACAAACCTTAATAATCCATACCTTTTATGTTGAGTTAACTACATAATTAAACCCTGATTTCTTACTTTTTTTTTACCGTTTGAATATTATACTTATTTTTTCACCATTTGGGTACTTAAAACCCAAAATCTAATGAAATTAATTAAATACAAGCTAAAAAAACAGGGTCTTGAGTTAAAAAGAGAGGATCTTGGGTTAAATACTTAAAATTAATTACCTGATTTACAACACATCGTAAAATTTGCAAACGATAATTAATTTTGATTTATTTTCGGCATTCAACTCCCTTACTCCCCCTCCCTACTCATCAAAATTGCTTGAATTGTACCTTGGGAGAGTTTTTATTTAACTCACAAAAAGAATATTTATTTATAGCTTAAAAATTTTGGAAATTTATAATAGATTATGTGCCACATTACAAAAAAAAAGTTATTATATACAATTAAAGAAAACTGTCAACTATAACTAACATACATATATAAATAATAGATAAGATCCTTAAATATAATATGATTAAACTTGCAAAGGACATATGTTAAGGCACCATGTCTTTTGTTTCTTGTCTTTATAGAATAATGCTTTAAATAAATCACTGATGTTTGCATGTTCTTGTAGGTCTTCAACACCAAAGGGAAAATTTGAGCTTTGTTGCTTATTCTTTGGAGTGGATATTATATATGTTCTTAATTTTGTCAAACAACATATGAAGTATGTTGATGTTTTGATTTACAGACGTTGCAAAGAATTATTTTTGTTGTTATTAAGCTAGTTTATTTTGGAAATACTTGGAGCCTAATTTAATGTAGTTTGGTTTTTGTTTTAAAAAAAAACAATAATTTTTAATTAGCTTGGGTTAAAGGGAGGTATTAGCTTGAAAATTGGTTAGAGACCTAAAGAGTGAAAAAAAAAGTGAGTACCCTAAGAGTGAAAAAAGTAAGAAGTTAGGGCCTAATTGTGTAATTAACTCTTTTATGTTTGACCAAATTTCTATCATGGAATACAACCAATAATTTATGGTTTTTCTTTGGGTCTTTAAAATTATTTGGGGAACTCATGTAATCATGTGTTTCATACGATCCACGCTTCTATTAAAATCAAAGTTGTTTATCTACTTTATATGTCATTTTTGGATTGAACTAAACTAAATTTTAAACTCATTAAGAGTTGAATTGAGTTAAAAAATACATTTATAAAAGTAGGACCTTAATAATTCAAAGCAAATCAATCGCCAATATTAAGACATCAATCATAAGGTATAGAAGATAAATTACTACTCATATATTCGACATGATCCCATAAACTACCAAATTAAACAAAGTTACTAGAAACTAAAAATTCCATCGATTAAGTTAGTTGCATAATGCCTAGCTAGCGAGAGACCTCGTGAACTCAAAGTTCCAAGAAGGAGAGTTCAAAATCATATATATATTGGTTATGCTTGTTAAAATTGTTTCGATATAATTTTATTTGATAAACTGTAGCAGTAAATATATATACTACATCCATTTTTTATTAATTGTAATACTTGATATTATTTTTGAGATATAAAAAATTCAAATATTGCAATTTATAAAACAGAGGTAGTATATATATCTTTTAAGAACATAGCAGTAGATATTAATGTTTAAACTCGGGGAGGAAGTACTAAATTGTAAAACAAAATTTAAATCCATAAAGGGTAACATTGTAAATTCATACCTGAAAACAAGGGCAAAATAGGAAAAACAGGTGGGAAACTTTAGCAATCAGTAATTAAGCGTTCGTTGGCGGAGAGAGAACGTCTCTTTAATAGGAAGACAATAACAAGAGAAAAGAAAAATAACATTAGAGAGAGAAAGAGAAAGAGAGAAGGAGGCTCTTCTTCCTTAACTTTTGATTAAACTCCCAATTTTATTTTCCTCTCTTTCTCTCTCTATTTTCTTTCGATCTTCTTTTTTCTCCAGGTTAGTTTTTTTCCACTCTTTTATTTATTTTTCCGGTTAATTAGTTTCAAATCTCAATTTGTTCAAATCATGTTTAAATTCAATTAATTTGTTAAAAAGTTTTTTGTTACCTTTTTTTTTTATGTTTGTTTGTTTGATTATTGATTTATTGGGTTTTGATGGGTTGTTTTAGGGATTTGTGGGCTAATTTGTATGAATTTTTGAGGTTAGGGTTTTAAATTTTGAACCTTTTTAGGGAATCTTTATAAAATTAGGGTTTTTTCTTAATTAATTGTGATGGGTGTGTTAGATTAGTTTGCTTCTTGAAAATTTTCGAGGTTTTGTGATATGTTTTGATGAATTGTTGAGGAAAGATGAAAACTTTATTTATTGATTATTGGGGTTTTAGTATCTTCATGCGTTTGGTTTATGTATTTTATAAATTTGCCTTTTTGATTAGGTGGGTTGTATTTAATTTTAATTTGGCATCTGAAATTTGATACCTTTTTCTTGTTGGTTGTATATCATTTTCATATGGGTGTGTTATGTATACAGTTGTTTGGTTGTAGTTATTTGTGAATTTCATATTTATGAAATGGCATCTTTTGAATTTGTTATATAAGCACTTGGAATTTGAATTCTATGAGTTATGTACGGGTTTAAACAATTGGTTCCGTGACCGGCAAATCTCGATTTTTCAGCGGTAGGAAAGAATTTAGAGGTGTTTGTTGGGGGTTTATATGGGATGTTAATGTCTCATCATATACCTTACCTTACAAGCTTGTATCTTTGTATTTCAAATGGTTCATGGTTTGCTCTGTACAGTCTTTTGCCTTGTGGTTTGAAAGAGAGGGTTTTTTGTGGTACTCTGTTAGGACTTGGGAGTTAGTATTGGTATAGCTTTATAGCATTTGTTACCACAAACATGTTTTAAGTTGGGGGTGTTTTTGGTTGTTTATGAATTGGGGCTTATGGGATACTTTTTAGGTGGAGGGAGTTTTAACTGATGTGCATAAAATGGATTTGTAGAGCAAATAGAACTAGGTTGAAGTGAATGGAGATTGGAGTATGAGGATCTGTGTTAATTCAACATAAGACCCTTGGATACTTCATTTTAAATATCAGGTATCCATTCGTGTTGCGTCATACGACCCTTGGATACATCGTTAAAAGTAAAGCTTTGACCTGTTCTACAAAATAGTCGAGTTGGACCTCTTGGAAACCTTTGTTTGAGTCAATGCTTTGTCTGTGTCCGAGTAGCATAAGTGGGGATCCTTGTGGTCGTGGATGACTCCAAGAGAGTCGTTCTTCAATCAATGTCGCCGACACCATTTTCGGGATAATGGCTTTGGATATTATTTTGGTCATCTTTGTCCTGGTTTATGCATCACACATGAAGCTTTTTTTTGCTTAAGATTAAAACTTTATGTTCAGTTCCTTCCTTTCTGTAGAATTGAAAGAGTGGTTGAAAAGTAAGTTACTTCTATGCGTTTAAAACCTCTCATTAATCGACCGTATCTGTGCATTAATGGGTTGTCTATTGAGTTTTTGGCAAATGGTTCGATAAATTGGTCATGTTTGTAGGTTCCTGGTTCGTGTGGATAACTTATTGCTTGCTGATGCTGGCCTGCTCAGCTTGTAAATCATCATGTTGGGTTCCATTCTTGCCTGCATTTATTGGCTGCTTGTTGTATGTCAAAATATTGGGATGAATTTAATAATTTCATGTGTACCGGAGTCATGAAGCTCTTTATTAACCTAAGATGTTTATTTTGCTGACAGACTTAGGAAATGGATCATGATGAAACCGGATGCCAAGCACCTCCCGAGGGTCCAATCCTGTGTGTTAATAATTGTGGATTCTTCGGGAGTGTGGCAACAATGAACATGTGCTCCAAGTGCTACAAAGATGCAGTTCTTAAGCAGGAGCAAGCTAAACTTGCCGCTTCATCTATTGAAAATATAGTAAACGGATCATCAAGCGGCAGCGACAAAGAACCAATTGTTGTCGGTACAGTTGATGTGCAAGTCAAAGCAGTAGAACCAAAAGTCGTATCTGTACCAGAGGCAAGTGCACCATCAGGGTCGGAGGAGACTGGAGAAGCTAAGCCAGACAAAGGCCCAAACCGTTGTGCTACTTGCAAGAAGAGGGTAGGCTTGACAGGATTCAACTGCCGGTGCGGTAATCTTTTCTGTGCGATGCATCGCTACTCAGACAAACACGAGTGTCCCTTTGACTACCGCACTGCTGCTCGCGATGCTATTGCGAAAGCCAATCCTGTTATCAAGGCCGAAAAACTGGATAAAATCTGAGGTGGAGGTGCGAAGGTTCTGCCATTCAAAAATATGATGCATCCTTTTCTCCCTTGAGACTTCTCTTTAGAGTTGGCTGCGTTTAGTCAAGAAGGTGTCCAATACAGTCCATATGTTTGCTGGGGAGAAATGGGAATTTAGGACAGCTTTGCAGCTTCAAGTTATTCTCTGTTTGTGATTGCCTTAAAATGTTGTTGGCTCCACTTATCTATTTCTTCTACATGTGCTGGTTTGATGGACAATTCTCTTAATTTAGATTTGTAATGTGTCCCTTCTGGCTAAAAAAATGGCATTATGAATAGTTTATGTGAAAATGATTTGTGCTATTCAGAGATGTGGATATCATATTCTGCTTGATTCTGTAAACCAGCAATTTCTTTTAGTTACCGGTTTCTGCACGCTTCCTTCCTCCCGCTAGCACGTTACTTCTATTTACTCAAATGAGCATAGCCTCACTTGGCCTTTGGCATTGTTTTGTTCCACTGTTGACAACATAGCTTCATGGCCTAGATACAACTCATACGAGTACTCCTCTGATGGATATAACTAATAACACATACACGGAGACTTGGAAATTGGAATACAGCCTTTAGTGGCATAGTCGTAAGACGTACTTGTATCAAATTGAGGAATTTTAAGTAGTTTCCCTCTATATCATTCAGTTATCTCATTAACCCCAGATTGAATTGATCACACCACCAACTAATGTTATGGCGCATCACATAAAAGGATTTGAAGCTATACGTCGTAATGAACTCAACTCATCTAAGTAATTATTGCATGTGGGCACAATTGCTAAGTTCTTTTCAGACATAGTACAATGGGATCAAAATCCAACAGGAAAGGTTATACCTATTGATACAACTTGAAGCAACGTCATCCAAATACAAATCACCCAAACTAAACATGATTTGACCTCTTTTAGGCTTTTTTCAAACTATGCGCTCCATTATGTTAATGCGACCAAACTCATGATATATCTTATAATGCTAATGTGTATGATTTGATATATATTTGTGCAAATTGTGCACCACCTTAAATTGACTTGAAAAACAAATAAACCCATTTTGATGAATTGTCAGCCCTATTAGTAGATGCTCTTAATAACTGCCTTTGTTCAGCCTCTTCAATGTATTATGGAGAAGACAGGTTGTTCATACAATTGTCAGTTTATTGTTGGATTTTCATCTTCTTTTTTTAAAATTCTTAAAATTAATGTTTTAGACCATATAACTTTCTCTTCTTTTGCTGTAATTTTACCGTTGAAATGTTGACAGCTACAATTGATATGCAAGCTTGCTTCAACATACCATGTGCTTTGATGGGGAGGAACACTTTGGCCATATAATGTTGCATGGGCAAAATGTGTATTTCCTACACATATATTCATTAATTGTTTGGCTGAGGATGACTGCAACACACTTACAAGTACATGTAAATCTATAACTGTAAAAGGCAGTAGCAGCTTTGCTAGTTAGGTGTGTACACAATTTAAACCGCTTGTTTTTCCCAAACAAATGTAGAAGCGAGGAAACCAGCTCTACTTCAAACTCCAATTCGACCAGTATAAAATCAAAATCCTTTTAACGCGATCATCCTTTCCGTTAAAGGAGTATAAAAGAACAATTAGGTGTTCAGAAGTTTCCCTCTACTGTCTGCAGATATCCCATGCCACAGCATTGCGCAACTAACATCCAACTCATAGCATAGCAGTAGGCCAGTATAACACCTATCATTAACTTCTTTAAGCAGCATGGCATAACATCAAAGAAGCATGCTATGTCAATAACTGACCCCTAACTTCTATATATTATCATCCACAAACTTTCCATAATGCAAAATCCTTGCCTGAAACTACCAGACTTCCATTCACCTTGTGCGCCCTAAGCATTTATACTCATTCTCAAGCAATCAGGACCACTATTTTACGTTTTTACATGACTCAAGACTTGATATAAACCACATATCATAAATTTAAAAGATAAGGGTAGAGGAAGAAGAAAGCAGTGATTCAATGCCTAACATGTGAAAGTTTACAGCTGAATCAATCCACTGAGAAGTTACCTTATAGGCTTATACAATATGCGGCAGCACAATGTAAACAACATAAACATGTAAATCAAGAAAGCATACTGACTAAAATCTATAGCCATAGGCTGTTCCTTGTCTTGATCATAAATGCCTTTGTGGTTTTCACTCAAAAGCCAAATGTTAACAACAAATGTATAGCAATTCTACATTCACAATGCATTGCAAGGCACAAGCCGTTAATACAAGGATCGATTTGATAACCTAAACAACAGCAATATAGTAAAACAAAAGTAGACAATGGGAAACAACATTCAATAACTGATGAAATAGTTTTGCAATCACACCAACAGGTAAACCGTAAACCGATTAAAGTTAAATTAATTGGAAAACTATATTGATTTCAAAATTGCGACAAGTCCAACGAGACTTCCAAGTTTCTTAGCTCCTGCTTATACATTATTAGTACATTCTATCTCTATTTTCTCTTACAAGGGCCTCCAGAATTCAGAACCTTGTTCTAGCAAAGCTTTAACTAGACGAGATCAACAGCAGAATCAGTAGGATATTCCAATTGATTCCGCTTCAAGATACTTGCACATTCTCTCCATAACCTCTCTTCCCTTGGCACTATTCTGCAAGAACTTATCCACACATCGCTGTTCCACCTTCTCAGCCATTGAAGCAAGAGCTGATAAAGGCTTTATCCTAATGCTAGTCTCTTGTCTGCAGAGTGTCCATGCAGATGGATTATCAGGATGTGGATCATACCGTATCTTTTCCTCAACATCAACAAACTTCTGCAGACTAACATTTCTAGTAGTAAGTTGCATTGAACGTGATTGAGCATCAACAACTGTAGATTCAACACAGTGGCAGATATCTTGGCCAACAATCTTATGAACGAACCATGGTCCTGGAGCATGGATGGTGATTGCTCTAGTGGTGTAAAGCTTCCCTGATTCAGGTTCAAGCTTCCTATTCAGTGTGTCAACTTCTAGGATGTGAGAGAGAGTGCGCTTATTCTCTGGGTCAGCAAATTTGCGCCAAGATGCAGATGTCACCCTCTCCCATGGATGCTTGTATATATGCTCTTGTTGATACGCTTTCACCATCACAACCCTGCACAATGAATGAACTAAAGCCTTAGATACAATTCAAAATTTGCTTTGCCATATTTTCCTTTTTACGGCCCCAAATGATCACAAGAAAATTTTCCCTCAATTCAGAAATCAGACGCATAATACAAACAGATCAAAGATTTCATAAAACAAAACCTACTGATCTTGATTTTTCAATTTGTCATTAAACTCACCCAAAGCCTATTGAGATCAAAACACTCGCACCAAGTCACCAATGAGTGAAAATTAATTCAAAATGCTTACAAATTATAAGTTTATAACGCAACAAAATGAATGGTTTATATGCTTAATCAGAAATCAGACAGATGTAGGGTAAAAAGGTTTATCTCAGCAATCAACACCTGAAAGCCGATTAAATAACGTACCTCAAATCATATAACACCGAATCTATGCTACCTAGTACTAATAACAGAGCTAACAAACAGCGACAAACAAACAATTTATACTACCTAATAATACTAATGCTCACATATTACCAAATAATGATATGACACAAATGTAATTTGTATTCCTAATAAGATTAAGCAAAAGATGGCAAATTCTCTTAAAAAAGACATACTAGAGTAAACATTAAAGGCAAAATAGCAAACACAGCGACGCATTCCTCTAATCTCCACCCACAACCATCACTTCTGGACAAATTACTGGTGCAACCGTAACATAACTAATGAGTAACTGAACAACAAACCCCAACCCTTTTCAGAATTGTGCTTAGCTAAGTTCCAATGACTACGAAACCCTGAAAAGCTTCAAAAAATCTCCAAATCAAACAAATATAAGCAACTTACAACGACTAAAACACCAAATATCAAATTCCCATTGAAAAATCTAAAAACCTTAACAATTCACAAATTTCATTACCTTCTTTCGACGAAAATCAAACAAATCAACAATTTCAAAGCAAGTTCCTCAATATAAACCATCTAATCATCAAAAAGTTCCAACGAAAAACCCTAATTCGCAATTACGTCAACGCAACAATTCAATGACGAAAAATCAAAAACCCTGACTTTGAAAAATCACTTTCACAGAGAAATTGAAACACAATTTCTCACAATTCAAGCTCAGAAATCAACAAAAGAAGCACGAAATCATCAAATTCAAGGATCTAATAATCTATGAAAACGACATTGTTTTTAGAACTGACAAAAAATAAATAACTAATATTAATTCAATTAAAACAAAGACAAAAATCTAACCTTTGATAGGAGATTGGAGAAGATTGATAGAAAGATCGACAAATTAGAGAGATTGAAGGTTTGAAATGTTGCAGTGATGAAAATAATTAGTTAATTCAGTTGAAATACGAAACAAAAGAAGCCATAACTGATTATTTTGGGTAGTATAGTATAGTTTATTGAGGAGGAGGTATCCGTCAATAAACGGTATCGTACATTACACCGCCTATTTTTCTTAAACCGGATAGAGCGGTGTGAGTGTGCGTGTGGTAAGCGTTCCTCTTTGGGTCTCTAAGTCAACATCAACAATGACCTCAATTTTTTTTATTTTAAAGGGATCTACATAGTCGGTAGATAATAGCTTTTGTTTAAGGTCTTTGGAGGAATTGTCTCTAGCCACGTCTTATTTTCGCCCTATTTTTTTTACTACGTGATATAGGTCACTTTTAGATTGATTTCGGCCTTTTAAAACTTGTTACTATCCCTCTTTCAATAATTTTTTGGAAGATAAGATAGAGCTTGGGAAACTTTTCGTTCTCCCGAGATGTTCTTATGGCCTCTTCACCCTAAACCACCTGTTCTAAGTTCACATTTTGACCATTCGAGTACCCTGTAAAATTTTTGGCAATTTTTTTTCAAGGATCTTGATATGTGCGGTTTTTATAGTGTTTTCCCCCTTGTTTCGGGTCAATTTTATGCCTAGTGGTTGTTATTCTGACTCTATTTTAGCTCATTTGATGTTCTTTAGCTAATTTGAAGTGTCTCGCCAAGTTTGATTGATTTCCGGCAATTTTAGAGCTTTTTAGTTTGATTTTATCATTTGCGGTTGTTATGCTCGGTTTTGGTGTGTTTTGTAATTTCAGGAACACGGAAACCGAGGCTCGGAACGAAGCCGGAAAACTTGGACGGGATAAGAATGAAGATGCATGGAAATGCGTGCCAAGAAGTTATGTAAACAAGTCTTGAAGAAATCATGAAGAAATAAGAAGAAAAGAAAGTAAAATAAGCTTCTGAGGTATCTATGCGGGCGCACAAATAAGACATGCGGGCGCATTTAAGGAGGATTTCAGCTGAAGAGGGCCTCTGGGAGGTTGATGCGGGCGCATAAATCTCCCATGCGCCCGCATCAGCCGATTTCGAAATTTTTATTCTTCTTTTATTTTCTTCGTAGTTAGGCTTTGTAAGCCCAACTTTGGGTACAATAGGCACGACTTTCTAGGCAAAAAGAACCTATGCTTTCATAATTTAGAATTACTCTCTTAGGTTTTATTATTAAGCACTTTTTCTCTCTCAAATTAATTTGGGAATTAGGGTTTTTGTTCTTGACAATAAAATTTCAATTCAATTCAAGTCTTCAATTTGGTAATCCTTTTACTTTTGTTCTTTATTTTAGTTTAATTTATGCTTTTTAGTCTCTTTAGTCTAATTAATTTAGTTAATTGTTGATGTTAATTAGTTTAATTGTCAATTACTTCATGAATTCAACTATGAATTTTACAATTATTCTTGCTTTAATTTTCATAACCATGAGTGAGTAGTCTAATTTCTAGGGTTAGGGAAACCTTGATTAATTAATGGACTAACTAAATTAGGTTGTTTTCAATTCCACAATTAGTAGTCAATTTCCTATTATTGGGTTTTTCGTTTACAATTGAATTGTGTGCAGATTTAGTTGTAATTTTGGTAATTGTTGAATTTGATGCCGAGAGGTAAAAATACCACAATAAGACCACTGAATAATAGGCAGAATTAGTCTAGGCATGAGCGAGAGTCGCTAGATGAGTTTCGAGGGAGTCTAGATTCGAGAGAATTAGTGAGCCCTAATTTGACGATAATTGTGAGATTGAACGTCTTTGTTAGTGAATCCATTAGTTGTTCTTGGTGACCCGAATGACCCTAGGCTTCATTTATTGGTTTTAATCTTCGTCATTTCCCGTAATTAATTAGTAGTCAGTTAGTTAGACAACATTTCTCAACCAAGGCCCTTTGTACGGTTTAAGCTTTTTAGAGCTAATAGGGTTCAATTGCTTCCCTGAGGTTTCGATCCTTACTTCCCTAGCTACATTAGTTAGTGTCGTTTGGTTTATTTTTGATAGGTGTGCGAAAGCCTCATCAGATCTCAAAACCTCAAAAAACTGTGAATAATAACCTTCGTCCCAGGCCTACAGTGGGGTCATCCAGGCTCCGTCTTATTTTCGACTTGTTTTTTCACCACCTGCTACGAGGCAACACATGAGTCTCAACGATCGGTTTCGGACCCTAAAAACCTATTATTGTAGTCCCTCTATAGTCTTTTATGAAGAACGAAAACACATCTATTTACGTGACCATCTATAAACTTGTTATCATTTCTCTTAGGCTCTTACGGCCTTTCCACCCCAAATCATCTAGTCTGGGTTTATATTTTAATCAAACAAGCACCCCATAAAGTTTTTGACAACTTTTATCTAAAAAAAAAAAATTGGATAATAGCTTTCGAATGAGGCCTTTAGAGGGACCTTCCCAGGCCTCGTGTTATTTTTGCCCCATTGTTTTACTACGTGCTACGGGCCACCACATGACTCCCCATGACCGATTTCAGCCCCTAAAAACTTTTTATCATCTCTTTTATAGCCTTTTCCAAAGAACGGAAAATCACCTACTTCCGAGACCCTCCATAAAATAGTAATTATCCCTCTTACGGCTTTTTTACCCCAATCGTCTTGTCTGAGTTCACATTTTAGCCACACGGGAACCTCCAAAAGTTTTTGGCAAATTTTTTTTCGGAACTCCAGAATGTCAAAAATTAAAGAACAATAGCCTTTGACTAAGGCCTCCGTAAGGGCCTTTCCGGGCCTCGTCTGATTTTGGCCCTATTTTTTACTACGTGCTATGGGCCACTACAAAACTCCCCCACAATCATATTTCTCCCCGAAAAACATGTTATCATCCCTCTTATGCCCTTTTTCCGAACAATGAAGAAGCAACTATTTATGTGACCCTCTTTAAACTTTTATTATCCCTCTTACGACCTTTTCATCTCAAATCGCCTTTTCTAGATACATATTTTAACCATACGAGCACCTGGAAAGTCTTTGGCAATTTTTTTTTCTAGAACTCAGAATCTAAAAAAGCAACGGATAATAACCTTTGATTGAAACATCTGGAGAGGTCTTCTAGGGCTACCTCTTATTTCCAATCTGTTTTTCACCACGTTGTATGGGTCATCACTTGATTCCCCACGATCAATTATGACACATAAAAACCCGTTATCATCCCTCTTATGCCATTTCCAAAGAATAGAAAAAAAGTTATTTCTGTAACTCTCTATAAATTTGTTATCATCCCGCTTACAACCTTTTCACTCAAAATCGTTTGGCCTAAGTTCATATTTTAACCATACGGGCACCCTGAAAAGTTTTTGGCAATTTTTTTTTCCAAAATCCTAGAATCTCAAAAAACAGTAGATAATCGGAGCGGCCTTCTCGGGACCCGCGTTTTTTTTATTTGTTTTTTTTACCACCTGTTATATCCCACCACAAGACTACCCACGATTGGTTTTATCCCTAAAAACATTTTACCATCCCTCTTATGGCATTTTCAGAAGAATTGGAAAATAACTTTTTTTGCGACCCTCTTTAAACTTGTTACCGTCCCTCTTACGACATTTTCATCCTTAATTGCCTTTCTAGGTTCATATTTTAACCATGCGGGCACCCTAACAAAGTTCATTGCAACTTTTTTCCTAGATTCAGAAATCTTAAAAAGCAGTTTGGATAATTTTCTTTTATTGAGGCCTCCAGAGGGGTCTTCTAGGGCCCCGTCTTTTTTCGCATCGTTATTTTTCCACATGCTATGGGCTACCACAGAGCTTCTCATGATTAGCTTCGCCCCCTAAAAACCTATTTTCATCTCTTATATGGCCTTTTTCGTAGAACGGAAAAATTGCTACTTCGGAGACTCTATATAAACTTGTTATCATCCCTCTTACAGCCTTTTAACCTCAAATCGCCTTGCCAGAATTCATATCATAACCATACGGGCATCCCGAAAAATTTTTGATATCTTTTTTTCCAAAACCCCGAATCTCAAATAAACTGTGGATAATAGTCTTTGGTTAAGACTTCTGGATGGACCTTTCTGGGTCCCACCTTATATTTTGCCCTATTTTTTTTACCATGTGCTATTCACCACCAATGGACTCATCGCAATAGGTTTCGGCCCCTAAAATCATGTTATGGGTGATTTAGGGTGAAAAGGTCTTAATAGAGATAATAATAAGTTTAAAGATGTTCCTAGAAATAGCTATTTTTTAGTTTTTTCGGAAAAGGTCATAAGAGGGAGGATAACAGGCGTTTAGGAGCTGAAAATGATCTGTGGGAAGTTTTGTGGTGATTCATAGCACGTGGTTAAAAAAAAACAAAGTGAAAATAAGACGAGCCCGTGCGGGAAGGCCCCTCCGGAGGTCTCAACCAAAGACTATTATCCATTGTTTTTTGAGATTCCGAAGTCTCGTAAAAGAATTTGCCAAAAACATTTTGGGGCGCCTGTGTGGTTAAAATATGAACCCAGACAAGGTGATTTTGGGTGAAAAGACCCTAAGAGGGATGATAACAAATTTAAATAGGGTCTTGGAAATAATTGTTTCTCCGTTATTTAGAAAATATCATAAGTGGGATGATAACAGGTTTTTAGGTGCTAAAACCGATTGTGGGGAGTCTTGTGGTGGGCTGGTGGCCCATAGCACATGGTAAAAGCACGAGGCGAGAATAAGATGGGCCCGGGAAGGTCCCTATAGGGGCCTCAATTAAAGGTTATTATCCACTATTTTTTGAGATTCTAAGGACCTGGTACAAAAAGTTGCCAAAAACTTTTCGGGTTTCTCTTATGGTTAAAGTATGAACCTTGAATAGGCGATTTGGTGTGAAAAAGTCGTAACATGGATGATAACAAGTTTATAGATGGTCTTGGAAATAGTTGTAATGTTTTTTTTAGTTATTCGAAGAAAATCCATTTATTGCAACGACTTTTTGCAACGACAAAAAATGGTCGTTGCAATACATCAGTTTTAGCAACCATAAGCTAAAGTCGTTGCAAATGTTGTTGCAAAAAATCAAAAATTTCATTTCCCTCCAACAAAAAAAAAAAACGCGGGGTTAACAAAATTTTGGTCAGGTAATGGCAACAAAAGAAGTCGTTGCTAAAGCATTTCACTGGAGTACAACAACACTAAATATTGTTACTAAAGATGAGCAGTACTTTTAGCAACAATGAATGTCGTTGCAAAAAAGAAGTGTACGGTATAGCAACGACTTGTCGTTGCAAAAGGTATGTTGTACTAATACATCAAATTTCTTATATGTATACCTAAAACTAATATCTCACCATCATCCTAACTTATTATCTTCTCAAACAATCAAAACCCACTCCCCAAAATTTTCTCCTTTTTTCCTCCACCCCACCTACACACAGCAATAGTAGCCCTCCACCACCCCACCATCACCCTCACGACAGCTTAGCCTCGTATCCTCACCTCTTCGCGACTTCGCCCGCCGGCCTACCTTCACCCCACCTTCAACCACGACCTTCGCCCAGCGCAGCACCAAAGACCACCAGTCCATCACCCTCACATCACTCAATGCGCACAGCACCTAGTTCACCGAAGACCACTGTCGCTGGTGGTTAATAGACGGTGGTTAATTGCAATTGAGCACATCTTTTACATTAATTTGCAGTAGATCGATGGTGGTGAGTATTGCAGTAGATCGACGGTAAATTCGCACAGTACATCTCATTAAATTACGGTGGTTATTTGACTTGAATTTGTGTTATTGTTGTATTTATTTGTTACCTTACTGAATTGAATTTGTTATTATTTGACATGGTTCAATTAATGAACTACTTGGTAGTTTGTTCTTTGTTTTTGGGTTTGAGTTGCGAGTTTCGCCTAATTGTTCGTCGTTAGAGTTGTTTCAAATATTTTTCTGGGTTGTCGTGGGGTTTTCAATGTCGGTGGACGGTGATGTTAAGTTGAGGGTAATCTCCTGTACAATTGTGTAGGTCANTTATCATTTCTCTTAGGCTCTTACGGCCTTTCCACCCCAAATCATCTAGTCTGGGTTTATATTTTAATCAAACAAGCACCCCATAAAGTTTTTGACAACTTTTATCTAAAAAAAAAAAATTGGATAATAGCTTTCGAATGAGGCCTTTAGAGGGACCTTCCCAGGCCTCGTGTTATTTTTGCCCCATTGTTTTACTACGTGCTACGGGCCACCACATGACTCCCCATGACCGATTTCAGCCCCTAAAAACTTTTTATCATCTCTTTTATAGCCTTTTCCAAAGAACGGAAAATCACCTACTTCCGAGACCCTCCATAAAATAGTAATTATCCCTCTTACGGCTTTTTTACCCCAATCGTCTTGTCTGAGTTCACATTTTAGCCACACGGGAACCTCCAAAAGTTTTTGGCAAATTTTTTTTCGGAACTCCAGAATGTCAAAAATTAAAGAACAATAGCCTTTGACTAAGGCCTCCGTAAGGGCCTTTCCGGGCCTCGTCTGATTTTGGCCCTATTTTTTACTACGTGCTATGGGCCACTACAAAACTCCCCCACAATCATATTTCTCCCCGAAAAACATGTTATCATCCCTCTTATGCCCTTTTTCCGAACAATGAAGAAGCAACTATTTATGTGACCCTCTTTAAACTTTTATTATCCCTCTTACGACCTTTTCATCTCAAATCGCCTTTTCTAGATACATATTTTAACCATACGAGCACCTGGAAAGTCTTTGGCAATTTTTTTTTCTAGAACTCAGAATCTAAAAAAGCAACGGATAATAACCTTTGATTGAAACATCTGGAGAGGTCTTCTAGGGCTACCTCTTATTTCCAATCTGTTTTTCACCACGTTGTATGGGTCATCACTTGATTCCCCACGATCAATTATGACACATAAAAACCCGTTATCATCCCTCTTATGCCATTTCCAAAGAATAGAAAAAAAGTTATTTCTGTAACTCTCTATAAATTTGTTATCATCCCGCTTACAACCTTTTCACTCAAAATCGTTTGGCCTAAGTTCATATTTTAACCATACGGGCACCCTGAAAAGTTTTTGGCAATTTTTTTTTCCAAAATCCTAGAATCTCAAAAAACAGTAGATAATCGGAGCGGCCTTCTCGGGACCCGCGTTTTTTTTATTTGTTTTTTTTACCACCTGTTATATCCCACCACAAGACTACCCACGATTGGTTTTATCCCTAAAAACATTTTACCATCCCTCTTATGGCATTTTCAGAAGAATTGGAAAATAACTTTTTTTGCGACCCTCTTTAAACTTGTTACCGTCCCTCTTACGACATTTTCATCCTTAATTGCCTTTCTAGGTTCATATTTTAACCATGCGGGCACCCTAACAAAGTTCATTGCAACTTTTTTCCTAGATTCAGAAATCTTAAAAAGCAGTTTGGATAATTTTCTTTTATTGAGGCCTCCAGAGGGGTCTTCTAGGGCCCCGTCTTTTTTCGCATCGTTATTTTTCCACATGCTATGGGCTACCACAGAGCTTCTCATGATTAGCTTCGCCCCCTAAAAACCTATTTTCATCTCTTATATGGCCTTTTTCGTAGAACGGAAAAATTGCTACTTCGGAGACTCTATATAAACTTGTTATCATCCCTCTTACAGCCTTTTAACCTCAAATCGCCTTGCCAGAATTCATATCATAACCATACGGGCATCCCGAAAAATTTTTGATATCTTTTTTTCCAAAACCCCGAATCTCAAATAAACTGTGGATAATAGTCTTTGGTTAAGACTTCTGGATGGACCTTTCTGGGTCCCACCTTATATTTTGCCCTATTTTTTTTACCATGTGCTATTCACCACCAATGGACTCATCGCAATAGGTTTCGGCCCCTAAAATCATGTTATGGGTGATTTAGGGTGAAAAGGTCTTAATAGAGATAATAATAAGTTTAAAGATGTTCCTAGAAATAGCTATTTTTTAGTTTTTTCGGAAAAGGTCATAAGAGGGAGGATAACAGGCGTTTAGGAGCTGAAAATGATCTGTGGGAAGTTTTGTGGTGATTCATAGCACGTGGTTAAAAAAAAACAAAGTGAAAATAAGACGAGCCCGTGCGGGAAGGCCCCTCCGGAGGTCTCAACCAAAGACTATTATCCATTGTTTTTTGAGATTCCGAAGTCTCGTAAAAGAATTTGCCAAAAACATTTTGGGGCGCCTGTGTGGTTAAAATATGAACCCAGACAAGGTGATTTTGGGTGAAAAGACCCTAAGAGGGATGATAACAAATTTAAATAGGGTCTTGGAAATAATTGTTTCTCCGTTATTTAGAAAATATCATAAGTGGGATGATAACAGGTTTTTAGGTGCTAAAACCGATTGTGGGGAGTCTTGTGGTGGGCTGGTGGCCCATAGCACATGGTAAAAGCACGAGGCGAGAATAAGATGGGCCCGGGAAGGTCCCTATAGGGGCCTCAATTAAAGGTTATTATCCACTATTTTTTGAGATTCTAAGGACCTGGTACAAAAAGTTGCCAAAAACTTTTCGGGTTTCTCTTATGGTTAAAGTATGAACCTTGAATAGGCGATTTGGTGTGAAAAAGTCGTAACATGGATGATAACAAGTTTATAGATGGTCTTGGAAATAGTTGTAATGTTTTTTTTAGTTATTCGAAGAAAATCCATTTATTGCAACGACTTTTTGCAACGACAAAAAATGGTCGTTGCAATACATCAGTTTTAGCAACCATAAGCTAAAGTCGTTGCAAATGTTGTTGCAAAAAATCAAAAATTTCATTTCCCTCCAACAAAAAAAAAAAACGCGGGGTTAACAAAATTTTGGTCAGGTAATGGCAACAAAAGAAGTCGTTGCTAAAGCATTTCACTGGAGTACAACAACACTAAATATTGTTACTAAAGATGAGCAGTACTTTTAGCAACAATGAATGTCGTTGCAAAAAAGAAGTGTACGGTATAGCAACGACTTGTCGTTGCAAAACGTATGTTGTACTAATACATCAAATTTCTTATATGTATACCTAAAACTAATATCTCACCATCATCCTAACTTATTATCTTCTCAAACAATCAAAACCCACTCCCCAAAATTTTCTCCTTTTTTCCTCCACCCCACCTACACACAGCAATAGTAGCCCTCCACCACCCCACCATCACCCTCACGACAGCTTAGCCTCGTATCCTCACCTCTTCGCGACTTCGCCCGCCGGCCTACCTTCACCCCACCTTCAACCACGACCTTCGCCCAGCGCAGCACCAAAGACCACCAGTCCATCACCCTCACATCACTCAATGCGCACAGCACCTAGTTCACCGAAGACCACTGTCGCTGGTGGTTAATAGACGGTGGTTAATTGCAATTGAGCACATCTTTTACATTAATTTGCAGTAGATCGATGGTGGTGAGTATTGCAGTAGATCGACGGTAAATTCGCACAGTACATCTCATTAAATTACGGTGGTTATTTGACTTGAATTTGTGTTATTGTTGTATTTATTTGTTACCTTACTGAATTGAATTTGTTGTTATTTGACATGGTTCAATTAATGAACTACTTGGTAGTTTGTTCTTTGTTTTTGGGTTTGAGTTGCGAGTTTCGCCTAATTGTTCGTCGTTAGAGTTGTTTCAAATATTTTTCTGGGTTGTCGTGGGGTTTTCAATGTCGGTGGACGGTGATGTTAAGTTGAGGGTAATCTCCTGTACAATTGTGTAGGTCAGTTTACTGTTAACTAAATTGATTTGTTTGATGAATTGTGTTATGATATTATAATTAAATGAACATAAATTAGTGGGAGAAAAAAGTCAGTTTCTTTTGGTTTGTGGAGCAATATTAGCTAGTCGAGTAGGCTGCTAATCTTTAATTGTATATCTCCTCATACCAAGTAGATGAAATTTCTGGGCTTCTATTCTTTAATTGTGTTTAGATGTGTCCTACATATATCAATTGCTACTTAATATTCCACCCACCAGTAACTAGTGGTTTGCAAAAGGAGTCCCAGGCAATTGGTTTCTAGTCTGAACCAACAATCTTTCAATTTCTCTAGTTTTGGCTATAAGAACAACCAGTAAGCTAAATAAAGACTTTTCCTTGTGATTCAGCTGTGTGTCATTGCTGCTAAAGGAATACAGAAAAAGCAACTACACTAAGACATGGTAAATGAAGAGCGAAGAATCAGTAGAGAGGAGAGTAGTATAAGTAATGTCTTTCACACGGGAACATAAATATACAATAATAATACAAGTAATTAAATAATTAGATAAAAATGCTACTTTGTTACATAATTAACACGGGAAGAGCGAAAGGATAACTCAAGTGGTTAAAGTTTCATTCTCGACTACAGGAGATCCTAGGATCAAATCTCTTCTCCGCCCTTATCGCTCCTAGTACACACACACAAAAAAAAGGCATGTAATCTATATTCTACTCCGTACCACATAAAATGGATCAGATAATCTATCGACCAAAGAAAACAACCTATATTTATCCTATATTACCAGTACTTCATTTTGAAATAGCCTACTTCTATATAGTGACTTATTACCATAGTAAGGACTAAGAAGTAGTGTTTCTATTTAAGGCTCCTATAGGACATACCTTTTTTTTTTAGCGTTAACCTACTCCCATCACTTTCGCTAATGGAGCTCATTACTTGTCAATATAATGAAGGCTGATTAAAGAGGTCTAAAATTAATAACATTGAAATTAATTAATTATATTAGACGTGTGAAAGTCTTTACTGATTGTTATATTAGACATGGCAATACACTAAGACGTGATTAATGTCTTGCTTTGCTATTTTAGAACTTGAGTAGTATAAGTAAGAGGAGAGGTAGGAGAGTAAAATTTATTTAGAAATTTGAGAACTTGGAGATTGTTACTATTGAGTTGAGATGTTGTATCTTTGACAAGTCATTATCTTCCTCTTCTGTTATCTTGTTATCTCTTGCTTTTCATTCTTTGACCCTACTATATGTCAATGGATTTTGAAGTCATTGGCAATGTTATATGTTAAGTGCACTGGTGTCAAGCTGTTCTGCTTTTGAAGTCAATGGATTATGAAGTCATTTGCCAGTATATTTTTTTCAATGGTTACCTCCATATAATATGTTTTGAGCTACTGGCTTTATTCATTAAGGGTTGTTAAAAGCACAACAATGCTTTTTAAAGAGTTTGTGGTTTTTGGACATTATTTTTTTTCTTCTCCCAAATGTGATGCTTATGCTCTTATTTTGTCACATTAGGAGATGACTATAGATAGGCATGGATGAAAGTAAGAATCGTCCTCTTATGACTATGTAAGGGTGTTGACAACTTTTTAAACTTGCTCTTTCAATGTAGCCAGAGATAAGACACTATCACTATTAGGTGTCCTTGTAACAATTGTCGAAACATATATTCAAAAGAAGTGTGATGTGAGATTAGATTTGCTCAAGTGGGGGATGTATGACAAGTATACCATGTGGGAGTTTCCATGGAGAAGTATTGCACAGGTGGAAGGAAGATGAAATTACAATCATATCGATTTGACATGACTTTGGCATATCAATGCTCCAAGATCTTGTGGTGTGGTCCATGAATATTGGGGGCGATGAGAGTTGTTGAATGATATTGAACATGTCACCGAAGAACCTAATGAAAATGCCAAAAATTTTATCGACTCCTTCAAAGATATCGGAGCCGTTAAAGGTGAATGGAATGACTTGACTAAGCTGAATACCTTGTGAACTTTTTACACATGAAGTTATAATTGGTGTGACATCTTTTGACATTTTACTCAATTTTGAACGCCAGGCATGGGGAATTGATCTTCCAGAATCTTATTACGAGGCTAAAAAACTCATTAAGGATTTAGGTCTTGATTACATAAAGATTGATGCTTGTCAAAATGATTTGTATTTTATATTGGAAGAGAATGAGATTTGAATGAGTGTCCCACTTGTGGTTTTATCGAGATGGAAAATGATGAGAAATGGTCCTAAAAGGGAACTAATCCAGGTCATAAGTTTTTGCGATACTTTCTTGCAAGCCAAATTGCAAAGGTTGTACATGTCTAGAAAAACTGCTAAAGATATGCAGTGGCACAAAGAGCAAATTGTGGATGATGACATATGAGGCATCCTCGTGACTCATATGCTTGGAAATCATTGATACGAGTATGTGTAATTCGCAAAGAAGCATGTAATGTAAGGCTTGGACTAGCATGTGATGGGTTCCAACCTTTTAATAATCACAACACAATAATGGCCGGTTTTTCTTATTCCCTATAATTACCACCATGGGTTTGCATGAACCCTCATTCCTTTTTTTTGTCTTGGCTCATACCGGACCTAGTAGTCCAGGAGGAATATAGATTGTATCTCAGACCATTAATTGATGATTGAAGGATCTTTGGGACAATGGGGTTGAAAATTATGATGCCTATTTGAAGGAAAATTTCAGATTGCGTGCATCTCTTTTATGACTATCATGACTTCCAGCATTGGAATTTGTCGGGATGGACAATAAAGGTGGTTATGCTTGCCCCTGTTGGTAATAAAGATACGAAACGCACGTCACTCAAGCACAAAGGTGGTTATATGGCGACATCGTCGTTGGCTGCCACTTGATCAATGGGGAAAAGATGCATCTTCTTTTGATAATAAGCACGAGAAGGTCATGCCCGCAACCACTTACAGGGGATGATGTGCTGGGGCATTTTACTAGATTTACACAAGCGAAATTCGAAAAGAGTGAATCAAAGAAAGAAAAGGGAGGGTGAGAATGTTTGTATGGTTGGAACAAAAAAGCATTTTCTTTGATTTGCCTTATTGGAGCAAATTAAAATCCGTCACAATTTGGATGTTATGCACATGTGAAAGAATGTCTCCGATAATATGTTAGGAACCTTGATGAATATTAAAATAAGACTAAGGATACTATAAGGCTGCATGGATTATGAAAATGCGAGTAAGGAAGCGGTTTGCATCCAATTGTCGATGGAGATAAACTTCGTGTGCCAGTTGCATGCTACTCTTTGAGCGCAACAGCGAAGGCTGCCATATGTGACATGTTTGCTACATTGAAATCTCCAGATGGATATTTATCAAATATTTCTCGCTGTGTCAAAGATAATGGGAAAAGAATTTCATGTATGAAGAGCTATGACCATCACGTGTTTATTGAACAATTGCTTCCCCTTGCAATACGGGGCTTCTTGCCAAAACATGTGTATGAACCTTTAGTTGAGTTATGTTTCTTCTTTAGAGACTTGTGCTCTAGAAACTTAACTATTAGGCAACTTGAAAAGCTAGAGAAAAAGTTCCTTACACATTGTGCAAGCTAGAGATGGTTTTTCCTCCTGCTTTTTTCGATGTCATGGTGCATTTGGTCATTCACTTAGCTGCGGAAGCAAAGATTGCCGGACCTGTTAGATATCGGTGGATGTATCCAGTTGAGAGGTAGGCTTCTTCGCTTGTGTTGAGAATTTTGTTTAAAGGTTGCCTAGCTGTTAACTTGTTGGCAAAACCTGCACTATCACACTGTTCCCTGACCACCAGCAGCACATCCAAAATCTGCATAAACTAACCACATCCAAAATCTGCTGCTGCACTGTTCCCTAACCAGTTTTGCACCACAGCAAACAGGCACTCATGATGCTCTGCTAATTTTTTTTAAGTTTTGTTATGCAGATTGTAAGTCAAAGGAACTCTAAAAACTGGAAATTTGGCTTTTGCTGAAGTTGAGGATGAATTGGTATATATGCTAAGTACTTAGTCATTTTCATGAGTTAGGAATAAAATTTATGTTATACAAAATCATAGTACGCGGCTAATATTTTTTGACATGCTAGACCAAGGAAAACAACAATGTGAAGCCATCTGCAGATGTGATATGGCTAATTGAGCACACACGTAAAAATGAGAAAGGTGACTTAGAATGGGCAGATGCAACACAATCCAAAACAATTCATGTATGTTTTTAAAGTCATAATTTTACTAAAATATGTGTGAATATTTCAGTTTTAGCCACCTCTAATATCTTTTTTATCACTTCTTTGTTGAAATTTTTTGTTTAGGACAAACTAAAACATGTAGTTGCTGAGGTTGGTGATACAATGACTCAAGATGAAATTTTGGTTCAAGTTTTAGAACCAAGATCTGGATATATTCGGGGAAAAGGTACTGCTGTAAGAGGTTATCTTAAAGGAAAACAACAACTTGAGCAAAGAAAACTTGTGGAAGAACAACAAGGAAAAATACAAGAGCAAGAAGAAAGGATAAAGGAGCTGCAAGAAAGCCAAAAGAGACAACAACAAGAATTTGAGGAACATAGAAAGCAGCAAGCAGCTGAGATGGAAGCTCTCAAACAAGACTTACTTCGCCAGATTGCAAACAGAGGTGTCTAGTGACTACTTTGCCTTTTTGGTGCCCTTTGTGCAAGGTAATACTATTTACACTAAGCAATCTAAATATGTGTACATATTATATTGTGATGAACCTCCTGCATATGAGACTCGTAATAATTATGAGATTAATGCCTATGTTACTTCCCTTCTTCTCATGTGAGTTTCTAGTGTTATTATACAGCTTGTGGTTTGGTCGATGGTGAACGAATTATATTTAGGATTGTGGATTACACATGAATGATAGTGGATAATCTATATTTCAGGTTATGGAGATGTAATTTGGAGTTGATAGTGTATTACACATGAATGATTGTGGTTTTCCTTGTGGTTGAAAATTATTGTGATAAGGCTTGGTGATGGGATTTGCATGAATATAGAACAGAATGATTATGGATTAAAAATTTTTAGGTTTTGGAGATGTCATTTGCAATTGTAAACAGGTTTTGAAACCATTTACATGGTGGCTTAGTTCAAAATACAAAGGAGACTCTGCCGAAATTTATGCTCCACTTATTGATAGTATCTTCATAATTTTTAAATATTATCTTATGCATTCTCTTACTTATGAATTAACTCTTACCATTCTAATACATGCAGGGTTAACAAGATTGTGATCGCATTTTGTTATGAAGACGTTGAAGGTTAATTGCTAATTGTATGCGTAGCGCTTTTGGGTAGTAGCATTGCTATAACTTTTGCTATTGATAGGAAAGTGAGAACATTCTAACATCAATAGACATAATGTCTGTTTTGGACTCTTTATGTAAATATGATCACATATTTTTGGTTTGTAATATACATATTCTAAATATATATATATATATATATATATATATATGTTCTATTTGAAATTCTACTTTTGGAAGTGGTTGGATTATGTGCAACCAAAAGGTATATTTCCGTAGTATATATGGTTAAAAGATTGATGATTCTTCGCAAATAATGTTGTGACTTTGGATAAGTTTTTGCAACAAAAAATTGTTGTTGCAAAAAATGTATGCTATGATATTTGATACGTTTAGTAACGACAAAAGTTGTTGCAAAAGACAAGTGCCATTACAAATGACAACATTTTGCAACACCAAAAGTCGTTGCAAAAAGAAAACTAGCAAGAAAAGGTTAACTTTTGCAACGGAAATTGTCGTTGCTAAACAAGATGTATTGCAACAACTATTGTTGTTGCGTAAGANTAACAACTATTGTTGTTGCGTAAGACTGTATACATGTCGTTGCAATAAATAGTACATTAAATTGGGATACAGGTGTTTTTGGCAACAACATTTTAATTGCAACGACAAAAGTCGTTGCAAAAACAGTGTTTTTTGGCAACGAAAAAAGTCGTTGCCAATGCTTTCGCTACAGCTATACCCGCAACGACCTTGCAACGACAAAAGTCGTTGCTAAAGCTATTTACAGCAACGACTTTTGATCTTTTGCAACGACTTTGATCATTGCAATAAATGGATTTTTCTGTTTAGCAACAACCATAGGAGGGATATTAACTGGTTTATAGCGATCGAAACTGATCGAGGGGAGTCTTATGGTGGCCCCATAGCACATATTAAAAAAAAAGATGAAAGTAAGATGGGTCCCGAGAAGGCCCCACTAGAGACCTCAATTAAAGGTTATTTTCCATTGTTTTTTGAGATTCCGAGGTTGTAACACCCTGGAATTTCCCTAACTTCTTATTTTTTATATTTTCGAAAAACATATTAAATTAATAGGAATTATATTTATTAAAACTACTAAATATGGAAAAACCAAAGCATTACCGTCACCGTAATAACAGCTAAGGCATTTATCAAAATACTACAGTGGAAGTCTTTAAACCAAAGCACTTTAAAACTCAACTTCAAACAACTTCAAATTAAAAATCAACTTTAAACTTATTACACTTCGGAACCATATTAATGGTCCTTAAAAAGCAAACCAAAACTAATATTAAAAGTCTTTAGAAATCCAAACATCCAAAATAACTGTTAGTTTTCAGAAGCAATTAAAATAAAGTAAAGTAAAGCTACAAAACACAGCAAGCGCTCTCACTCCATCTCATCATGAAATAACTTATGCCCACTTGTTCTTGTACCTGTAGCTTTTCTTTTACTAGACAACTACTCACCACAAGTGGGTCATCGTAGGGCCAAGTCCAAGACAAGGACATGCATACAAAACTACTAAATACTATACAACAACAATAACAAATAAAACATGCACTCAACTTACCTTTGACAACCTTTTTACCTGTACATGGACTCAATTAAATTATTTATTATATTTAGACTTATGGATCCTGCATCGAACGGGTTTCCTCCTTAAAAATCATCGCCCTATTGGGCACCAACTTGGGAGCAACTCCAAGAAGGTATTACTATGTCACATAAAGTGACGGATATCCAGCGCATTAAAAATAGAAAAGAGTACAACGTCTTGTACCCCAATTAGAAGTCATAGATCACTGTTCCATACGACTCCCCCAATTGTTCATACTCAAGGTATATACGTTCCAAGAGTTTTGATGCAAGTCTTCTTACACTTTACGTGATTTAATAGGTTTAACAATGTTATGACTCTCATGCAACATCACATAAAGACATGCACCAAATCAAGTAAGTCAATTTAATTATCTTCAACTTAAGGTGATTCAAAATTAAACTTATGTGTGTCCTTTAATTAAACTGATCTTCCTTTACCACACATTAACTGTGAGTGGCTAATTCTTTACTTTCTTCTTGACCACACATTAAACTGTGAGTGGCAACATGTCTAAAACAATTGCTCATAACTGCTTTCATCGTGTGAATAAAAAATTCACAAGTACCTTTCTTGTTGATTAAGTAACTAACCAACTTAAAAATAACTTTCTTCCTTGATCAATAACTATTGGCCAAATTAAACTGATCATAACAATCCAATTTAAGCTTATAAAAAATTAACTTTCTTAGTTAACATGGAATGCCATCATACTTTAAGAACATGCCTCCAATAAACTTGCCATGCACATAAATTCATGATTCAAAACATGCATACAAGATTTCATATAATCAAGAATTGTTTAAGCATGCATTTTAACTTCTGTGTTTGTCTTTGGTACTTACGTACCTTGTAAAATAACTGTGCTCCGCCATAACTTCTAGAAATGGACTAGTTCAAAGTCTCCTACATAGGGAAAAACTGAAACTAGATTAAATCCTTGTTGACTAAATTCTACAACAACTATAACTAACTTCTATATTGGAAATTTTGTCCAAAACTTCCTTATATGGTCTCTGTTCAATTCCGTACTACACTTTAACTTTTCTATTGCATGACTACTTAGTTTTCGGGACTTATTTATGCTTTATAAAACCTTAGTATAATTTTTATGCCACTTTAGAAAAGTGGACATCAATATGAAATTATCAAAACTCCTTGAAAAACTTTAAAACCCACATAAATCAATCATACAATTCAAAGTATTACTTAATGTATATGATCAATTTATGCTAATTACATATTTTAAAAGCCTAATTATTAAATTTATAAATTCTGGACAGCATGTTAAACATGCTTAAAATCACTTTTAGACTTCATAAAACATACTAAAAATTATATGTAACATCGTAGGATTCATATGTGATCATACTAGCATAATATGAGCACTTAAAACTTACTTTAACTTGTTTTTATTAAAATTTTAGATTTATTTATAAACTTTAGAGTCATGAAAAATTTATAAAAAAAATCAAAATTTCATGATAAAACTCTTCTACAATCAGCTAACATAATTATGAAACCAATCTATGCTTTAGAACAATTTTTCATAAACTAAAACATGATCAAAATATTTATTCAATTGAATTTCATGATTATAAATTTTGGACAGCAATTTATTTTATTTTCAAAGTCTTTAAAAATCAATCTAAACTTTATAAAACATCAAAAATTCACACAACAATAATTCATGATCATAATATTGAAGTTTAATAATAAAACCCATGAAAATTCATTACTTGAATAGTTTATAAGCCCTAATCTAAAATTTCATGAACAACAATTTTAATTCATGCCTTAAAACAAATCATACTTTATTAAAACATAATCTAAACTCATAAAAACATGATTAAACATAAGTATGAACATAAATTTGCAAGATTGAATAAAAAAGAAAGAAGTAGAATTTTTTTTATAAGAGGTTCGAAAATATACCGAAGGGGAGGGTGGTGCGGCCGGCGGTGGCAGCGCTGTTCGGCGGTAGTCCGACTGGGCACGGATCCCAAGAAAACCCAAAAAAAATTTTTTTCCCGATTTCCAAACTGCAGCATAATTTTTGTTTTCTCTCTTCTCTCTAAATTTTTGAAATCCTAATGACTAGTATGAGCAAGAAAATTCTGAAACTTTGGGTTTTAAGGGGTATTTATAGGCCCCAATTAGGATTTCGAAAAGCCCATACTAATCCTAACAAGTCGAAATTACCTTTAGACCCTTGCCTCAAAATAAATTAGGAAACCTTGGAAAATTTCTATTTTTAGAAGCTTTTAAAAATATTTTTAAACATAAAAATATTATTTAAGAACACAAATAATTACTTTCAACCAAAACTTGTTATTCAGTTTATTTATTTTATTATTATTAATTTCTTTTTATTTGATATGCCCGTTGGCATATTTATGTTTTTCAATAAAAAATATTAAAATTACACGAATAAATTTCCATAAAAATATTAAGATTATACGAATAAAATACAAAAATACTTTCTTAAAATATGTGAAAATGTGGGGTATTACAGAGGTCCCGAGCCAAATTCATTCTGGGGTGACCCTTTTTTTTTTAATATATGAACCTAGATAGGGCGATTTGAGGTGAAATTAAAAGTTTATACGAGGGATGATAACAATTTTATAGAGATTCGCGGAAATAGTTTTTTTCCCTAGATTTCAGAATTGGCTGTAAGAGGGATGGTAATAAGGTTTTCTGGGGTCGAAATCAATTGTGGAGAATCTTGTGGTGTCCCATAGCATATGATAGAAAAATAGGGAGAAAATGAGACAGGGCTCGAGAAATCCCTTTCGGAGGTCTCAATCAAAGGTTATTATCTATTGTTTTTTGAGATTCAAGGGTATCAGAAAAAAAATTTGCTAAAAAAATTTTGGATTGGCCGTAAGATGGATGATAACAAGTGTGTAGTGGGCTTCGGAAATAGTTTTTTTCGTTCTCTGAAAATAGTTGTTTTTTCATTCTTCTAAGAAGGCCATAAGAGGTATGTTATCAGGCTATTAGGGGCCGAAACTAATCATGGGGAGCCCTGTGGTGGCTCATTGCACGTGGTATAAAAACGGAGCGAAAATAAGACGGGCTTGGGGAAGGCCCATCTGGAAGCCTATTATATATTGTTTTTTGAGTTTCTGCGGTCACGAAATAAAAAGTTGCAAAGAACTTTTCCAAGGTGCTCATAGGGTTAAAATATGAATTCAGACCAGGCGATTTAGAGAAATGAGGCTGTAAGAGGGATAACATTAACTTTTAAGATAGTAAGGTTCCCGGAAAAAAAAATTATTTTTTTCGTTTTTCAAAAAAGGTTATAAGAGGGATGATAACATGTGTTTAGGGGTGGAGACCGTTTGTGAGGAGTCGTGTGGTCACATAGAACACTTGGTAAAAAAAATGGGCGAAAATAAGGTAGCGTTCGAGACACCCCTTCAAAACCCAAAAACAAATGCTATTATCCATTGTTTATTGAGATTCCAGGGTTTTGGAAAAAAATTGCCAAAAATTTTTCACTATACTCATTTTAGTCAAAATAGGAATCTAGACCATGTGATTTGGGGTGAAAAGGTCATAAGCGGGATAATAACATGTTTAGGCATGGTTCATGGAAAAAGCTTTTTTTCTTTCTTTCAGAAAGAAGCCATGAGAGGGATGATAATAAGTTTTCAGAGGTTGAGACCGATCGTGGGGAGTCTTGTGGTCAAACATAACACATGGTAAACAAAAGGGCCAGAAACAAGACGTCGCTCGGGACAACCCTTCGGAACCCAAAACAAAGGCTACGATCCACTGTTTTTCAAGATTTCGGGAACCTAGAAAAAAAATTGCCAAAAAATATCTAAAGTGCCTGCATGATCAATATATGAACGTAGACCAAGCGAGTTAGGGGTAAAAAGGCAATAACAAGGATGATAACAAGTTTGTGTACGGTTCAAAAAGTCGTATGAAGGTCCATGAGAGAGCTTTTCAAGGGGACAGAACAGCTTTTCGGGGTTCAAATTGCATCTTTAACTGTGTGCAAGAAATGCAAAATCTATATTTTGTCAATCGCTTTCTCTTCTTTAGTATTTGTTTGGTTGCCCTCAATTCCCCACAGGAATTACAAATTTTCATGATTTGTTGGTAGGGGGGTTGCTCTTAATTCCAAAAAAGGGATTTTTCCATTTGATAACCTCGAACTTTTGGTACGCAATTTCTTTTTGGGTTCCATATGGTACCATTGTACTTTTAATTTAGACTATACGGTAACATTTCATCAAATTTGCTTTGTATTTTTTGATTTACGTGCCATAAAATTGTTCTGTTTAGGGTTTAAAGGGATATTTAGGCCTTACAAGATTAAAAAAAAAAAAAAATTGGCCCAAAAATATTTAGAATGCCTCAATTTACCTAAAAGAAAAAATGACTCAGTTTCCATACTTGAATTTGTTTTACGCAAAAATTATCCAGCTAAGGTATTAGGGGATCATTTTTGTCCTTGAGAGTCAATTATGGAATCGAAGTTTTGAAAATTGGACCAAAAATACTTTAAACTAATGTATTTTTTAAAATATAGATCTACATCTTATACTAAATTAAAAGTACAATGGTACCGTATGGTAATTAAAAAGAAATTGGGTACCAAATGGAAAAGCTTAAAGTTCAAGGGTACCAAAAGGAAAATTTCATTAAAAAAACCTACCCAACCCTTGGTGATTGCATTGAAAATTCATACAATTTTGGAAAAATTGATTCTAATAATCCCACCTTTCATACAATTAAAATTAACAGCCCCACCTTTGGATTATCTCACAACAGTCCCACCTTTTAACCTTATTTTCTTTTAATGGTCCTTTTTACCGGTGACTTGAACTTCAGGTTACCATAATCAATCTTTTCATTTTTTTTTTGTTTTTTTAATTATAAAACTGATTTAAATAAGAAAAACACAACCTTTTACCATAACTACCACCACAACCCGACCCCTACACCACCTCCAACTACCACCACACCACCCACCAAAACCACAACCCACCGGCACCACCTCCCAACCGCCACCACTCCACTTACCACCCACCAGAACCACAAGTCCAGAACCCACCAACTGTCCAACACCACTCAAATTCCACGTAAAAACTACCCACCACCCAAAATTTTAAGCCCCCACCACAAATGACCCCCAGCCACCCACTCACTCAAACCCTAACCAACCTAGCCACTCACTCAACCGTAGATGCCCAACCACCCACTCAAATCATAACCAACTCACTAGCCTCTAGCACCACCACCACCACTAACCTACAATCCCAATTAGAATACCTAATTTGAACAACCAATCGATCGAACACCAATGGAAACCCTAATCAAACCCTCAAATTTGAACACAGAAAACCTTAAATGAATAAGAGAAGCTTGATGTTGATGATTGTAAAGATGATGATGATGGATGAATAAAATTGTAAAACGCCTACGGTAATCATCGTCATTGGGGCCACAAAAACATAGTCGATAAATATGATGATGATTTTTGTTGTTAATGGTGGAAATTGTTGGTGTTCCGTAATCACTTTAAACAATGGCGATTGTTGTTGTTGTTGTTGTCAATTGTCAACGTGGTGGTGAAATAATGGTGATCGTCGTCGTTGTCGTCTAGTGAGTGAGGGAGGAGTCCAATGAGACGAGGTGGTGCTGGGATGAGGGGAAGGTGAGTTGGTGCCTTGGTGGTGGTAGTGGGGGTTTCATGAGGGAGGAGTAGATGGCAGAGAAGAGGGAGGAAGCAGTTGTTTTTTTTTTTTTTGTAAGTTTTTCTTTCCTTTTACTTTGATAATTTTTTTTGTTTAAGGAAAAAGGCACTCTACCAATCATGCAATGCCACATGTATAAATTACCTACTAATTAAGTTATTAACCGGTAAGGACCAATTAAAGAAAACAAGACATAAGGGTGGGACTGTTGTGAGATAATCGAAAGGTGGGACAAATGTGTGAAAAGTGGAATTATTAGAATTAATTTTTCCTACAATTTTTATATGTCAACCAAACAAGTTATCACCAATTCGCATGACAAACAAAATAGCATTGAGTCTATAATCTTGTATATTAAGGACTTGCGTGCAATTATTGAAAGGTTAAAGGACTCATTTGGGAAAAGAACTCTAAGAGTTCCGTTATGATTTTAAGAAACGTCAGTTATTCGTTAGATGTAGGTCATGTAGCAGTTTATTGGCGGGAAATTTATGCGAAAGCAGAACATCTTCAAGCAAAGCAACAAGCGACAGCGAAATCGATTAGCAAACTTCAAACTACTCCCTTTATTGGTACGATCATATTTCTATTATTGCACCAATTAATTAATTCGATCATTTATATTCTAGGGTTTATTGTTTTGAGATAGTTTTGAATGTAATTTTCAGTATACAATTTCGATTTCCAGAAATTAGGGTTTGAATCGAATATTGCTTTCAATTTCCAGAAAGTTAGGGTTTGAATCGACTTGTAATTTTGATATCCACAAACTAGGGTTTGAATCGACTTTCAATCGTGTATGATCGTGTATTGATTTTGCGTTTGTTATTGAATTTGCATTAGTGATTGGTTTAAATTATGAATGAATTGTTTGTTTTTAGATTAAGGTTTACGCATTGTTTGTAAAGTTATACTGTTATTTATTGGTGAATTTTACGTTAATGAGTTTTTTGTTTATCGGATATTTGTCTTTGCTATGATCTTGTAATTGTCGAATTCAACCAACTAGTTAGTGTTATGCATGTATGCCTAACTAGCCAGAGATTATTAGAGAGAGAGAGAGAGAGGTTGGTTCCGAAACACGGTTGGACTTGGTGATTGGAACATGTTGCCTAGGGTCATCTTGTATGTTGGGGTGTAGTGTTACCTAATCCGACCTGCTAATAGTGAATTGACATAAGCAAATCATGGTGGCGTTTTAGGCTATTTATGACTAATTACGAATTAGATAACACTGCCAGGATTTTTGTTTGTCTTATGAAGTTCCTATCTTCCATTTTGCACATCTTTTCTTTTTATCTGTGATCAGTAACATGGCTTCCTTTCTGTTCTTTACTTCTTTATACTTCGATTGTAGCCTGGTATTTCTTAACTATGATAATTTGGGTCCAATCTCATCATGAAACTTTAATACGTTGTATTTGATAATTTAGTAAGGATCATTCTGGATTCCAAGTTCCAATTAGAGCTCTATTGATTGTTTTTGTTGATGCCTCTTTCTTTTCCTTTTCTATTTAAGAATCTTGGCCTTTTACACTAGTGCACCCTTGATTCTTGCTGCAGAAGTGGAGACTACAGATGGGGCACTACTGGACCAGAATAACGAAGCTAAAGATTTGTGAATTGTGACCCTTCTAAAGATTTTGTACTGGGAATCGATCATTACAGCTGGATAAATAAAAGTGGATCGTTATAAGGCATTATTTCTAAGTTTTTAACATGCTAAGTTCTGAAATATGACTTTTAGTTCGCCTATTGCATCTTTGTGACATGTTTGTTTGTTTGGCATCTTTAATTTTTTCTTCAAATCTATGTTTCAATTTAATATTAAAGCTCTAGTGCTTGATATTGCTTCCAATGGCATGAAGGAAATTTAATTGGTCCGTTCAAACAAGAGAAAGTGCAAGGGAGAGAGTGAAACTTTTGAACTTGAAGAATCAACTTCCATTCCTCATGGTGGTTGTTCTTTTCTAAGAGGAATGTTTTATGACATTTGACTCCTTGTACAACAAGACATGCATAGAATCAAAGTTGCAATTGTATATGTTTGTATTCTTACAATGTTCTTATATATGCCAGGAGTTGGGTTACTATGAGTTACCTTGTTTGTGTCAAACTGCCTGTCAAGCTTCATAATGTTGCATTTTTGGGCCTTCAAATTTCTTTAATGTTTGTAGACGTCATATATTGACACTGCATCTATTTTCTTGATGTTTTTGATATATACATTATCATTGTAGCCCATATATGATTAGGAGTGTATTTCATTGTGAGTCATGAATTTTGATTTGATGGTATTCTGTACTCCATAGTAATACATCAATATTTTCTATTTTGGATGATAATATTTTCTATTTTTAACCCTTGTACAACAAGACATGCATAGAATCAAAGTTGCAATTGTATATGTTTGTATTCTTACAATGTTCTTATATATGCCAGGAGTTGGGTTACTATGAGTTACCTTGTTTGTGTCAAACTGCCTGTCAAGCTTCATAATGTTGCATTTTTGGGCCTTCAGAAAAAAGTATGTGGCTTTTTTCTTTAATGTTTGTAGACGTCATATATTGACACTGCATCTATTTTCTTGATGTTTTTGATATATACATTATCATTGTAGCCCATATATGATTAGGAGTGTATTTCATTGTGAGTCATGAATTTTGATTTGATGGTATTCTGTACTCCATAGTAATACATCAATATTTTCTATTTTGGATGATAATAGCAGCTTTGAAATTGCTTAGAATCGTGTGTTTGCCGTATTGAAAGTTTTGAAACTTCCTCATTGGTTTTACTTGACTATGCAGTAAAAAACACTAGCATTCCTAATGGGATGTACTAATGCAGTCATGAATTCCAAGTTAATACTTAATAGTGCTGATGGGAATGTTTATTGTTAAATATACAATTTTCAAACATCTGCAACATAATTGATTATTTTTTATTTTTCAAAAGAGTTCAATGTCATTGATTAGTCAATGAATTGTATGGATCCTAACAATCTGCAACATTATTGAATTATTGATTTGTCATTTAGTTTAGAAATATATGGTTTCATTTTTTAACCCTAACAGCATGTTGTTGGTACTTGGTGGAGAACTAGTAGATGCCACGTCAGATATGGTAGCTAGTTCCAATACAAATATCTCTTCATCCTCTGGATTATATTTTCAATGGTAGAGATTTTCTTAGTGCATTGTGGTGGGAAGACGTATTTTACTGTCCATGTCTTTGCATTTAATGGAAGAGTCCGTTGTAGACTTCTTAGAGTAATGCACTTAACGAACCAATAGCCTACAAATGAATTTATCTATTTGTTAATGTAGCTCTCTAGCTGATTGAACAATGAGACGGTAAATATTGCCTTCCAAAATCTGATGTTTTCTGCTGGAAGAATCATCTTGCTCATTAAAAACAAAATTACCCTTAGTTGAGGCAGTAACATAACCGTATGTGGATTCTAGAGAAAATGATAAGAAATGTCATGTAATGAATGATGAATCCAATTTTCATCTTTTCCCCTAAGAAGTATGGAGTTGATCTGTCAGTCAAATTTATAACTTAGTTTGATCACTACATAGTTTACTAATTTATGTTATTGAGTACTTTAATTGTACCAGATGTTTTCTGCTTCTTTCTCACTCCTTATCCGTAGCATGAATGATACTGTCAGGGTCTCAGGCTTTTCTGGTTATATATTAGGTAAATATGTCCAATTGAGAGAATCTGTGGTGATAAAATCTACTGAAATTGTCATAGCTGGCAGTTTCTGACTTGTAACTATGATTATGAAATTGAGGTTGCTTTTGGTATTATGTATTATTAGGGTGTAAGGAATGTCCGTTGAAGATTTACAATGGAAGAGGGGGATACAATTCTGTTTCTACAAGTGCTTTACCCTGCCTGCCTGCCTGCCATGTCCATGCGACGTGTTCTCGGTTGATCGTCTATCTTGCTGAGACACAACGTTGTGGAACACAAAAGGTTAGTTTTCTATACTTTTGCAGTGCGGATACGATAAAAACCGGATATATTTGTTTACTGGTTATGATAAACTGAACTTTCTATTCCTTTTTTTTTCAGTAAAGAAAAAAAAAATAGTTAACTTATAACTTGGATGCCGTGTCTTGCTGAGGTTGACAGTAAATGTTAACTTAAGCTTTCCTATACTATTAAGAGTAAGTTAACATTCTATACTTCAGATCAGTTGCAAATTATCTTTTAATAGGGTTGACACAAACTGTAATAACTCCTTTTGTTCAGATTTTCTGTTGATGTTGCCTTGGTGTTAGAGCTGAGCTTTGCATTGCTAAGTGGGTCATTAATTTAGATGTAAACTAAGTTGCTGTTGCTCTGCATGTGTGTATATTCGTTGAATCTACGGCATTATTCAATAATGTATTGCTTGTTAAATCTCTGGTGAAATGTTCATAAGTATATACGATGTATTCGATTTTGAGGTTTAACTCTTTCTAAAACATATATAGCCAAAAACTTCCATCGGTTGGAAAATATTGGAGTACAAGTTAGCATAAGCAAAAATGTCAATGCTTCAACTGATGCTTGAAGTCAAATTTGAGGAGGTTCTTATCTCCCAGACCAAGGTGATACTTTGATGATCTATGTGCTATAAAAAAAACCCTTAATGTGTGGTCTGTGATACATAATTTTTGTATTTTGCTTAAAACTAGACAATGCCATGCACATGCCCTGCAGATATTCCACTTGTTTAATAATGAAAATATACTAAAGTCTCATTTTCCCATATGTTCTATCGATATTGAGAGCTCCTACCATTTTCATGGGATTGTCGATGAGAAAAACATTTGTTTATGCATCCATCAACCTGATTGTGGTGTAGTAATTACAACTGATGCCCATATTCAAATCTAAACTAACCACCAGTCTACGATTGCTGTCATTTGCTTGTTTAAGTGCTTATTATATGGCCTATCGTTTTCTCTAAGTTGCTGAGTCTTGAAACCTGTGGATATCTGTACTTCAACCAATGACGTGGCTGCTCTACTAAACACGAGCAGCTCACGTGCTAGTCGACATTATGCTTGAAACTAGAGAACCACTATTCTTGACCAATAATCAAGACGCCGAAATGGTTGCTTTACCTTATGGTAATATTTGATTTATGCTTCATGCACATGGCCATTGTTACAGAGTTTAGATCTTTTTATTTTTCAACCTGGAATTTTGTAGAATTCCATAGATTAGTCACTGAGAGCTGCTATAATTTCTCCCATTTTGATCAAGTAATGATTGCAACACTTACTCCTAGTTGAACTGATTTCCTGATTGTCCTTATTTATCTGTTCTAGTTTGCACAGAATTTCTAACCTTTGTTTTTCTTCGTCTTGAGAGAGGATTTTTTTTTCCCACACCTTGTATATTTTATTATATGATTTAGCCGCTATCTTCATTTTTGTGTTCATTGTAGCTGTGGAGCTATAGCTTTGCTAACTGGTTTTGTATTTCGTGTACTTTCTCCAGCATGACATGGGCATGCTCGCAATGACAATACATCTCTTTGAAATTTAGTGACTTAATTTATGGTCAAGTGTTACTCTTTGTAATGTTTGCAAAGAATGTTGTATCCCTTGCAATGTGATTGTTGTATTGGAAATGTTGTTACAGCAATTACAGGATTTTGATTTATGAAGTTAGTTATAACCTTACTTATAGGAAGGGCAGTTGTGGCTTCTTGTCTCATATAATGGGAAGCAAGTTTCTTGTGCATATATGGTGATATATCTAGTTTTTGAAATTAATTTTGCTTGTGCTTTTGAAAAAGGCCGGTAAACGAGCAACAAAGCTTTGTCGTCCCATTCATGGTGCGCTTGTGCAAGAAAAATATCTATGGAGGCCATTTAATGTTTTTATGGCTAAAACTGAGCAAGTGGCCTACTACTACAATCTTTGGCTCTTTAGAGGAAGATGTGGCAAAATATACAAGACAACGTTAAAAATGAAGGCTATAATTTATGTCTTTCAAGCATTCTAGAGTCCTGGAATAAAAATGACCGAAAATTTCCTACGATGATTATTTTATCAAGAGAGGGCTTTAGGACAATTGTTACTCGACTTTATAAAGGGCATAAAAAAAATGGCGAGAAGGTGATTATACCCAAATTGTGTGCATAGAAGAAGTCCTTCATGAAGGCACCAAATATGAAACATGTTTATTACTAAAATTTTGTGTGGAAAAAAATAAGACACAAATAAGACAAGCCTGAAAGGCTGAAACAACTCTTTGAAAGCCAATAAAAGGTCATGAACTTTGAATTGTTGAACAAGAGGGTGTTTCTTGGTCTAAAAATTTTGTTGAATATTGTTTAGGATGACCCTTAGGATACATGAGTCCTGTCTAAAACAACATTTAATTTTGCTATTAAAAAGAAAAATCGATTACCCTCCTTAAACAATGTCAATCAAGAGCATTCTTTCGAATTATGAGGGGAATATGAGACCTATTATTCATAATAAATTTGCATGAAGGCCATTAGACCCATGACAAAATGACATGTTCAAATATCATTCGTGGGGCAAAACAATTGTAAAGCATTAAAGAAAATGTAACTCTAACCTTAAAAATTAGCCATAGCTAGGTAGCTTAGGTGTGACAACAGTTGATGTCGTAAAATGTAAGGTTATTAAAAAAAAAAAAAAAAAAAAAAAAAAAAAAAAAAAAAAAAAAAAAAAAATAAAAAAAAAATAAATAAAATTTAAATTCAAATCATGGTGGCGTTTTAGGCTATTTTGACTAATTACGAATTAGATAACACTGCCAGGATTTTTGTTTGTCTATGAAGTTCCTACTCATTTTGCACACTTTTCTTTTTATCTGTGATCAGTAACATGGCTTCCTTTCGTTCTTTACTTCTTTAACTTCGATTGTAGCCTGGTATTTCTTAACTATGATAATTTGGGTCCAATCTCATCATGAAACTTTAATACGTTGTATTTGATAATTTAGTAAGGATCATTCTGGATTCCAGTTCCAATTAGAGCTCTATTGATTGTTTTTGTTGATGCCTCTTTCTTTCCTTTTCTATTTAAGAATCTTGGCCTTTTACACTAGTGCACCCTTGATTCTTGCTGCAGAAGTGGAGACTACGATGGGGCACTACTGGACCAGAATACGAAGCTAAATATTTGTGAATTGTGACCCTTCTAAAGATTTTGTACTGGGAATCGATCATTACAGCTGGATAAATAAGTGGATCGTTATAAGGCATTATTTCTAAGTTTTTAACATGCTAAGTTCTGAATATGACTTTTAGTTCGCCTATTGCATCTTTGTGACATGTTTGTTTGTTTGGCATCTTTAATTTTTTCTTCAAATCTATGTTTCAATTTAATATTAAAGCTCTATGCTTGTATTGCTTCCAATGGCATGAAGGAAATTTAATTGGTCCGTTCAAACAAGAAAGTGCAAGGGAGAGAGTGAAACTTTTGAACTTGAAGATCAACTTCCATTCCTCATGGTGGTTGTTCTTTCTAAGAGGAATGTTTTATGACATTTGACTCCTTGTACAACAAGACATGCATAGATCAAAGTTGCAATTGTATATGTTTGTATTCTACAATGTTCTTATATATGCCAGGAGTTGGGTTACTATGAGTTCCTTGTTTGTGTCAAACTGCCTGTCAAGCTTCATAATGTTGCATTTTTGGGCCTTCAAATTTCTTAATGTTTGTAGACGTCATATATTGACACTGCATCTATTTTCTTGATGTTTTTGATATATACATTATCATTGTAGCCCATATATGATTAGGAGTGTATTTCATTGTGAGTCATGAATTTGATTTGATGGTATTCTGTACTCCATAGTAATACATCAATATTTTCTATTTTGGATGATAATATTTTTCTTTTTAACCCTTGTACACAAGACATGCATAGAATCAAAGTTGCAATTGTATATGTTTGTATTCTTACAATGTTCTTATATGCCAGGAGTTGGTTTCTATGAGTTACCTTGTTGTGTCAAACTACCTGTCAAGCTTCATAATGTTGCATTTTGGGCCTTCAGAAAAAAGTATTTGGCTTTTTTCTTTAATGTTTGTAGACGTCATATATTGACACTGCACTATTTTCTTGATGTTTTTGATATATACATTATCTTGTAGCCATATATGATTAGGAGTGCATTCATTGTAGTCATGAATTTTGATTTGATGGTATTCTGTACTCCATAGTAGTACATCAATATTTTCTATTTTGGATGTAATAAGCACTTTGAAATTGCTTAGAATCGTGTGTTTTGCCGTATTGAAAGTTTTGAAACTTCCTCATTGGTTTTACTTGACTATGCAGTAAAAAACACTAGCATTCCTAATGGGATGTACTAATGCAGTCATGAATTCCAAGTTAATACTTAATAGTGCTGATGGGAATGTTTATTGTTAAATATACAATTTTCAACATCTGCAACATAATTGTATTTTTTATTTTTCAAAAGAGTTCAATGTCATTGATTAGTCAATGAATTGTATGGATCCTAACAATCTGCAACATTTTGAATTATTGATTTGTCATTTAGTTTAGAAATATAGGTTTCATTTTTTAACCCTAACAGCATGTTGTTGGTACTTGGTGGAGAACTAGTAGATGCCACTCAGATATGGTAGCTAGTTCCAATACAATATCTCTTCATCCTCTGGATTATATTTTCAATGGTAGAGATTTTCTTAGTGCATTGTGGTGGGAAGACGTATTTTACTGTCCATGTCTTGCATTTAATGGAAGAGTCCGTTGTAGACTTCTTAGAGTAATGCACTTAACGAACCAATAGCCTACAATGAATTTATCTATTTGTTAATGTAGCTCTCTAGCTGATTGAACAATGGACGGTAAATTGCCTTCCAAAATCTGATGTTTTCTGCTGGAAGAATCATCTTGCTCATTAAAAACAAAATTACCCTTAGTTGAGGCAGTAACATAACCGTATGTGGATTCTAGAGAAAATGATAAGAAATGTCATGTAATGAATGATGAATCCAATTTTCATCTTTTCCCCTAAGAAGTATGGAGTTATCTGTCAGTCAATTTATAACTTAGTTTGATCACTACATAGTTTACTAATTTATGTTATTGAGTACTTTAATTGTACCAGATGTTTTCTGCTTCTTTCTCACTCCTATCCGTAGCATGGAATGATACTGTCAGGGTCTCAGGCTTTTCTGTTATATATTGGGTAAATATGTCCATGAGAGAATCTGTGGTGATAAAATCTACTGAAATTGTCATAGCTGGCAGTTTCTGACTTGTAACTATATTATGAAATTGAGGTTGCTTTTGGTATTATGTATTATAGGGTGTAAGGAATGTCCGTTGAAGATTTACAATGGAAGAGGGGGATACAATTCTGTTTCTACAAGTGCTTTACCCTGCCTGCCTGCCTGCCATGTCCATGCGACTTTTTCTCGGTTTATCGTCTATCTGCTGAGACACAACGTTGTGGAACACAAAGGTTAGTTTTCTATACTTTTGCAGTGCGGATACGATAAAAACCGGATATATTTTTTTACTGGTTATGATAAACTGAACTTTCTATTCCTTTTTTTTTCAGTAAAGAAAAAAAAAATAGTTAACTTATAACTTGGATGCCGTGTCTTGCTGAGGTTGACAGTAAATGTTTAACTTAGCTTTCCTATACTATAAGAGTAAGTTAACATTCTATACTTCAGATCAGTTGCAAATTATCTTTTAATAGGGTTGACACAAACTGTAATAACTCCTTTTGTTCAGATTTTCTGTTGATGTTGCCTTGGTGTTAGAGCTGAGCTTTGCATTGCTAAGTGGGTCATTAATTTAGATGTAAACTAAGTTGCTGTTGCTCTGCATGTGGTTATTCGTTGAATCTACGGCATATTCAATAATGTATGCTTGTTAAATCTCTGGTGAAATGTTCATAAGTATATACGATGTATTCGATTTTGAGGTTTAACTCTTTCTAAAACATATATAGCCAAAAACTCCATCGGTTGGAAAATATTGGAGTACAAGTTAGCATAAGCAAAAATGTCAATGCTTCAACTGATGCTTGAAGTCAAATTTGAGGAGGTTCTATCTCCCAGACCAAGGTGATACTTTGATGATCTATGTGCTATAAAAAAAACCCTTAATGTGTGGTCGTGATACATAATTTTTGTATTTTGCTTAAAACTAGACAATGCCATGCACATGCCCTGCAGATATTCCACTTGTTAATAATAAAAATACTAAAGTCTCATTTTCCCTATGTTCTATCGATATTGAGAGCTCCTACCATTTTCATGGGATTGTCGATGAGAAAAACATTTGTTATGCATCCATCAACCTGATTTGTGGTGTAGTAATTACAACTGATCCCCTATTCAAATCTAAACTAACCACCATTCTACGATTGCTGTCATTTGCTTGTTTAAGTGCTTATTATATGGCCTATCGTTTCTCTAAGTTGCTGAGTCTTGAAACCTGTGGATATCTGTACTTCAACCAATGACGTGGCTGCTCTACTAAACACGAGCCTCACGTGCTAGTCGACATTATGCTTGAAACTAGAGAACCACTATTCTTGACCAATAATCAAGACGCCGAAATGGTTGCTTTACTTATGGTAATATTTGATTTATGCTTCATGCACATGGCCATTGTTACAGAGTTTAGATCTTTTTATTTTTCAACCTGGAATTTTGTAGATTCCATAGATTAGTCACTGAAGCTGCTATAATTTCTCCCATTTTGATCAAGTAATGATTGCAACACTTACTCCTAGTTGAACTGATTTCCTGATTGTCCTTTATTTATCTGTTCTAGTTTGCACAGAATTTCTAACCTTTGTTTTTTCTTCGTCTTGAGAGAGGTTTTTTTTCCCACACCTTGTATATTTTATTATATGATTAGCCGCTATCTTCATTTTTGTGTTCATTGTAGCTGTGAGCTATAGCTTTGCTAACTGGTTTTGTATTTCGTGTACTTTCTCCAGCATGACATGGGCATGCTCGCAATGACAATACATCTCTTTGAAATTAGTGACTTAATTTATGGTCAAGTTCTCTTTGTAATGTTTGCAAAGAATGTTGTATCCCTTGCAATGTGATTGTTGTATTGGAAATGTTGTTACAGCAATACAGGATTTTGATTTATGAAGTTAGTTATAACCTTACTTATAGGAAGGGCAGTTGTGGCTTCTTGTCTCATATAATGGGAAGCAAGTTTCTTGTGCATATATGGTGTATATCTAGTTTTTGAAATTAATTTTGCTTGTGCTTTTGAAAAAGGCCGGTAAACAGCAACAAAGCTTTGTCGTCCCATTCATGGTGCGCTTGTGCAAGAAAAATATCTATGGAGGCCATTTAATGTTTTTTGCTAAACTGAGCAAGTGCCTACTACTACAATCTTTGGCTCTTAGAGGAAGATGTGCAAAATATCAAACCGTTAAAAATGAAGCTATAATTTATGTCTTTCAAGCATTCTAGAGTCCTGGAATAAAAATGACCGAAAATTTCCTACGATGATTATTTTATCAAGAGAGGCTTTAGGACAATTGTTACTCGACTTTAAAGGGCTAAAAAAAATGGCGAGAAGGTGATTATACCCAAATTGTGTGCATAGAAAAGTCCTTCATGAAGGCACCAAACATGAAACATGTTTATTACTAAATTTTGTGTGAAAAAAATAAGACACAAATAAGACAAGCCTGAAAGGCTGAAACAACTCTTTGAAAGCCAATAAAAGGTCATGAACTTTGAATTGTTGAACAGAGGGGTGTTTCTTGGTCTAAAAATTTTGTTGAATATTGTTTAGGATGACCCTTAGGATCAATGATGCCTGTCTAAACAACTTATATTTGCTATTAAAAGAAAATCGATTACCCTCCCTTATCATGCCCGAGACTGAGCAATCACACTTTGATCCCCCCTTCATTTGCGCACCGTTTAATGTAATGCGGGCGCACTCACAGCAACACGTTTTTAGTACACCGTTGTATCCTGGTGCAATAACTAGAGACCCGGGTTGCATGAGGCCATTAGACCCATACAAATGACATGGTCAAATATCATTCGTGGCAACATTGTAAGCATTTAACGTCGCAACCACCAATGTACACTAACTCGTCTCCCAACTCACTATAACAATACATATGTGGATCCGTAGGACTAGTGGAGCGTTCACGGGTGCGTGACCACCAGGTTGTACCTTGTCTGGTACAATGAAGATCTAGGCTCCCATCTGGCGCCATAACATCAAAACAACAACCCACCTCAAAAAGACACCATCAACACACACACCTAACACACACAACCCAACCCACAAACAACCGCAGGATGCGATGAACACACGCATGCCATGAGCCGTCATACAACCATGCACTCCTGTATGATAGTGAATACATA
>PYUH01003976.1:0-27491 GCA_016808085.1 Suaeda aralocaspica
ACTTTTAATTTTTTATTTTATTTGTTTGATTAATATCTTGGTTAATTTTTTTTCTAAGAGGGGGAACATTGCATGGTAGAGATGTTTTAAATAAGAGTAAAACTTACTCCTTAATTTTTTTGGAGCTCTTTCAATATTTAATATGTCGGGAAGATTTAATTATTTATATAAAAAAAAAAATAATAATAATAAAATTCCGTACGCACACATCTTTAACCCATGCAAAGCACTCGGGGATCTACAATTTTGGCCTTTGGTGTGGGTGCCTCCTATTCAAGAGATCTCCTCCCTAATGGCTAGTTTACTCTTAAGTTGAGGGTTAACCCTTCTTAGTATTCATTAATTAACATTCTACCTTATTTATATACCATTTGTCTTTTCATTAATTCCACACAAAAAAATTTGGTAATCCAGTGAATAACCGGCTTCTAATACACAATTAATCTAATTATTTTGTGATTACTAAGTTCGATATCACTATAAGTGTGTATTATTGTTGAATATATGAAAATTAATATGGAGTCATCTACGTACATGTATACTAGCCGGCCTGGTAAATATTCTTGTTGTTTTAATTATAAATTTCATAGAATATCATAAACCTAGATCGTTAGCAGTTACATATTTTGATTACTAGTGCAATATCATAATGTAGATCATATCCAAAGTATAATATTTACAAAGTTTTGATTTATCTTTACACTTTATATATTTTCACATAAAATTACTCCCTAGCTAGTAATAATCACACTTCATTATCATATTTTATAGAAGATAATCAAGCTTTAGTTTCTCATTGAACATCTAGCTAGTGTAATTAACTAATTAATTAATGGTCTTAGGATAGACGGTAAAACAAATATAAGAGATAGATATTTTGGGAGAGAAAGTCGGTTACTTTGCGTAGACAGTTGTAGAGATAGGGCTAATTAGAAGAGAGAGGATTTTGAGAGAGTGGGGAATGCTGGGCTTTGGGAGGTCATTTATTACACCCTACGAGGTCGAGAGTTCCAACACTTGATCAACTTGCTTATTCTAATTCTAATTTCCAAAACTAATTTACACTACTAGTACTTCTACTACTACTACTACTACTTGGCAAAGGGTGAAGTAGCAATTATACAAAAATATACCAACAATTCTAAGACTAGCTACCTAGGTTTTCCTTTCATTCGTTCATCATATCGTTGTTCTAGTAGCTCTCTGTGTACCACCAAGGAAAACAATCGAGTGTTTGAGACTCATTCATACCATATGTTGAGGACTTAATTGACATTATGTGAACAGTCACATGTTACGTACCTTTTTACACCTACCTAACATATATATTATATTACAGTGATGTATTCAATTTGAAAGTGAAAAATAAAATAAAACAAAACTTTATGATAAATACGTACAACAATGTAATATTAACATCGACAATCATTTCGGTAAATTCAAATATTACACTAGACCTTATCTACATACACTACTTATTAGGAAAGAATTGAAAATATAGAGTGAGTTGAACAAACCCTAAATACATAGTATTTGTGATATGATACACAAAATCTAATAAGTAGAATCTAACAATAAACAAAGAATGTAAAATTGTCTTGACTTAAAAAAAAAAAAAAAAAATATTTGGTAGAGTTAAAGTATGCATGGAAAGGAGAGGTTGGAGTCTAGCAGTTAGAATAACAGGTTTGTCATAACACAAAGATCTGAGGTGGACTTAAACATTCATCAGCAGCAAGACACGAGTGTCTTTCTTATTTTTAATTTAATAGTTACTTCTTATCTTTAATTTGTTATTTTGGATATGTAAATACTATATACTATATAGTATATATATATATATATATATATATACTATATACTATATAGTATTTACATATCCAAAATAACAAATTAAAGATAAGAAGTANATAGAGAAAGAGAGTGTTTTCAGAGCTTTGGAATGTGGAGTATCCCAGAACTACTTAGACCACCAAAAAAGGGCTAACTATTTTGAGGACTTCAATTAATTCAAACTACATACTTATATTGGTATTGCCAACACTATAACAAAATTTATATTTGCATTTTTATTTTACATAGCTACCTTATTGCTTGCTTGCTTGCTTCTCTCTTCTCCCAAATCCTTTAATTTGTTCTTGAAATTTATCAAATATACTCCTTTAATTTAGATATATATAGATCATCTATGGATATTTGTGTTTGTCTCTCTTTCTCCCTCTTTTTCTTCAAGCATATTTAGTTCCTTTCATTTCTCTCTCTCTCTCTTTTTTCCTTCTCTCTCCTCTTTCTCTCTCTTAAATCCTAGTGTCTTAGAGAGAGAAAGTGAGTGGAGAGGAATTTAGGGTGTAAACCCTAATTCCTTTTTTTGTTTTGAGATTTATGTTGTGGTAATAATCATTCTTTAAAACTCATTATTCTTCATGTACATATTTGTGCTTATTTGATGATATATATATATATATATATATATATATATAGCATATGCTAATCTATTTTATGTAGGCCAGGCGACTCTGCTTGTGGGACTATGGTTTTGATTGATGGACGGAATGTTAATCTGTTGTTGATTTGTGATGGTGCAGGTTGGTTTGATTTGCTCATGATTAAGCTCAAGTTACAATTATCAACAAGAGATCAAGTTAGCCATCATCAAGAATCGGCTTAATTATCCTTATCATTATTAGCTCAAATGAATTCAAACAACTGGTTATCTTTCCCCCTCTCTCCTACACATCCTTCACTTCCATCACATCTTCAAAACACTAATTCACAATCTCATCAACAATTCTCTTTGGGCCTTGTTTCCGATCAAATTGACAACCCCTTCGGCCAAGCTCAAGGTATGTAATTATATGCACTTATATCTTGAACATAATTTATGTCATAATCTATGCGTATGTATGTACATACTAACTCTGGTCCAAAATGTTTGTCTTATCATTAGAGTTGGTTTAAATAGTCGTTTGTCAACACTTAAACGATCCATGATGCAAATTTTTCTTAGTACATATACACTTTTTCAATTCCTAGCTATATTGTTTGATTATTACTAATATTTTAAAAATTAGAATTAAATATAATTCACTTAAAATCATCAATTAGATACATATTTGGGAAATATCACAAGTTGTGGTGCAAAATGCTAAAGCAATTTAATACAAACTTATACTCCGTACTAAGCATTGTCATATGTAGAATGGAATTTGATGAACTCACAAGGGGCACACGAAGTCCCCAAGATAGCAGATTTTTTAGGGGTAGGGAATTCAGACAGTCATCATTCACCAGACTTAACGGCGTTCAATGACATGGGTCAAGGTGCCGAATCAGATTATCTTTTCTCCAGCAACACTGGCTTACTCGCGGTGCAAAACACTGTAGCAGCTGCTAGTAATAGCAGCCAATATGATCAATATCAAGATAACTCCAATAGTAGCTGCTTACAATCATTGACATTGTCGATGGGAAGTAGTGGCCAGCAACAACAACAGCAGCAGCCTTCGAGCACCAGTAATTGTGACAATAGTGGTGACAACAATAGTAGTGCTAGTGGTGCCGCATCAACTGGCGCCACTGCCACAACTGCGATTACGCCAGTGGTTGAAGCTACTCCTAGGAGGAGCTTAGATACATTTGGTCAAAGGACTTCTATTTATAGGGGTGTTACAAGGTAACCATATATTCAATTCCTTTTGTCACACGTACTATAGTTTTACTAAATACTCGTTGTTTTGAAAACAATCTCTTTTTCAGTTCACACTGGTTAAAAGACTGACTTTAAACATTTAAAATTCTGCCACTAGATGCATATATTTAAAGCTCCAAATTCCCTACTAATATTATTGTAGGTTTTGCGCAAACGAACGCTTTAATTATAGGGGTGTTACTAGTTAATTAAGTCTATGTAGCTCCTAGGATACAATTGATATATTTTTCACTAATAAGTTTGTTTATTCATTCGTTGCTCATACTAGCTTAAAATAAGACTGTACGGACTATACATTTAATTAGTATCACATTGTAACATTGGACCTATGTTTGGTTCGTATTATTTTTACGTTTTTTTTTTTTTTTTATAGCACATAAAAAGATACTCCATCTGTTTCTATTTACTTACTACATCGGACCAAAATATAAGAGAGCTTTTTGATTCATGTGTACCAAGTAAAAAAAGATGGAGGGAGTATAAAAGTTCAGTTAAATTTAGATAAGTTAAATATAATGCACACCCTTACCTCTCCATACATTAATTATTTCTTGTTGTTGAAATATAATTACTTGTGTGTAGGCATAGGTGGACAGGCAGGTATGAAGCTCATCTTTGGGATAATAGTTGTAGAAGAGAGGGCCAGTCAAGGAAGGGTCGTCAAGGTAACATTTTTTTAACCCGCTATAAATTTCACTGTCCTTTATAATCACAATAATAATAATAATAATAATACATATATATATACATGCATGTACATCTAATCCAGTAGGTACCACCCTGATAAAAAAGGCTACGGCTACCTAATTAATTTTCTTTACTGAACGTTGCTAACTCTCTTTGTTTCTTATGCGTGCTGGGGCTACTTTTGATCGGCTCATATTGACATTTCTTGCAGTGTATCTTGGTGAGTAAATATTTACTATATATTAGTGCATCTAAGTAATAATTAAAGAAAGAATTATCATCTTTTTATAGTGAATATCTCTAGCTTTGAGATTCAATAATTTGTTTTAATTTCTAATTAATTAATTAATGTGTAACAGGAGGGTATGATAAGGAAGAGAAAGCTGCTAGGTCATATGATCTTGCTGCAATCAAGTATTGGGGAACCTCTACTACTACTAATTTTCCAGTTGAGTTTTCTTCGATTATCGTTTTCGATTTTCTTTGCTAATGCCGCATGTATGTTTTAGCTAGAACTCGCTGTTGCTGTTGAAATAAGAATGCAAAAAGTATAGAATTTATAGTAGCAAAGGACAAAGAACAAATATATATTTTGTTCACAAACAATGTAATCGAATATTAATTGCTTTGCTTGTTTCTTGCATCGATCTCTAATTAATAGGTCACCTACAAGTTTACATAGAGTTAGGATAGGTTTGTTTCTTATAAGATTTCTTAGCATTAAACCTATAATTAAGTCTCTTATTATAGTTTAGTTTATTATATATTCTTTCAGTGATATATGAAGTTTCATTTCCATGTTAATTAATTATGAAATTATTGCTCATGTGTAATTGCATGTTTGTTTTAATATTTATAGATGAGCAACTATGAAAAAGAAATAGAAGAGATGAAACACATGACTAGGCAAGAATTTGTAGCAGCTATTAGAAGGTAATTCAACTAAACTATTCAATTTTTTTACTGCTAATTAATTCTATTATGTATAAAAATGATTTCACTCTTACTAATTAGCTTTGTTTATTAATTATCTTAATTATATATATTAATGATGTAATAGGAAGAGTAGCGGGTTTTCTAGAGGTGCATCCATTTATCGTGGTGTAACAAGGCACCATCAACATGGGAGATGGCAAGCAAGAATTGGAAGGGTAGCAGGAAACAAGGATCTCTATTTGGGAACATTTAGTAAGTTCATTAATTACGTTTTTCGTTTTTGATTTATTTGATCAAATGCATCAATTTGTTAAACTAATTTACCTATTAAATTAATTTAATCAGTGATAACTAACCAATTTTTGCTATCTCTATCTAGGCACTGAAGAAGAGGCAGCTGAAGCATATGATATCGCGGCCATCAAGTTTAGAGGTCTTAATGCCGTGACCAACTTCGACATGAGCCGGTATGATGTGAAGGCGATTCTAGAAAGCAACACCCTTCCCATAGGAGGTGGTGCAGCGAAACGGCTTAAGGAAGCCCAAGCTATAGAATCTTCTAGGAAGAGGGAAGAAATGCTAGCCCTAAGCAATAGTGCCTACCCTTATGGAGCTAGTAGCTCGACCTCGAGCCGATATGGGGCCCAACACACAGCAACTCCGACTCATGCATACCCATTGCTACCTTACCACCACCAAGACCAACAACCACAGCCCCTATTAACCCTACAAAACAACCATGGTCAAGAAAGCAACAACATTTCCTTATCAAATTACTCTCAAGAAGCTCAATTCCTTCAATTGTACCAGCAATCAAGCTACTCAAACCCTAATAGCATGTACAACAATTACCTTCAAAGTAACCCTAGCTTGCTTCATGGGTTTATGATGGGCTCAAACTCTGGTGTTATTGACAACCATGGAAGTTCAAGTGGGAGCTACAGCGGTGCAGGTTACCTTGGTAGTGGGGCCGGAATCAACGGTATGGGGTCTGCCTCGACAACCACCAATGCTTTAGGCCCCGGCAATCCGGAACCACTGGCGTTAGTGAAGGTGGACTATGATATGCCTTCAACCGGTGGTGGCGGTGGGGGAAGTTATGAAGGGTGGTCAACTGAGACTGTCCAAGGTCCAAATAATGGAGTTTTTTCAATGTGGAATGATTAAATTTTGTGAATGATGATGAGGGGGGAAATATGAAAGGATTAAATGTTGTAAGATTTAGTTGTTTTATTTTTACTTTTTTTTTCTTGCGTTTTTAAACTTGAAATTAAGCGGAAGTGCATGGATAGCTTCATTTTCAATGGGGAAAGCTTGGAATTGAATGAGAGATCGAAATTATGGTTCAATTATCTTTTTGCGACTTTTAACTTAAACTATGATAATTTTACGTACGTTGTTCTTCAATCGCATGATCTTAAGTTATATTTAATCACTTGATCATGAGCACTTTAGGTACGTAGATAATTTTTGCATGTAACAACTATTATATATATATATATGTTCATGAAGATTTGGTTTCATTTTGAAAAAAAATTCTGTACAACTAACTAAAAATATGAATATCGTATCTTGTAAAATTATTCAAATAATCCTAAAAAACAAAAATCAAAATTTTCAATGTTGTTGAATTATGATATGCATTAAGGATTTTAAGGTTAAAAAATCAGAATTTATAATTCAATTTTTTTAATAAGAAAACATGGAATACCGATTCATTTTTTTTTACATTAGAAGTAACTATGAATGTTGAAGAAAGCACATAAGTGTTTTTTTTTGTTTTACTTTTTTAATATTTTCTAGGATCCAAAACCTTAAAAAAAACAAATTATAGCCTTTGTTTTTGGCCTCCGGAGAGTTGTCTTGAGCACCGTCTTGTTTTCACCTTTTCTTTTATCACGTGTTCAAGGTCACCACAAAACTCCCCACCGCAACAAAATGTCAAAGGGCCTAATTTCACCTTATGAGCATTGTGTAAAATCTTCGGAAGTTCTTTTTCCAGGACTCCAAAACCTAAAAAAAAATGTGAGTTATAGCTTATGCTTTTGGCCTCCAAAGGGCTTTCTCGGGCAATGTCTTGTTTCACCCTAGCACTTGGTCCATAGCACGGGGTCAAAAAATGGGGCAAAAATAAGACAGAGCCCGACGCGGCTCTTCAGGAGGTCTAAAACAAAGCTATTATTCACTGTTTTTATAGGTTTCGAGGTCCCAGAAAAAGAAGTTGCCAAATACTTTCTCGGGTGCTAGTGCTGTTAAAATTTAAACCCCACGGTGGAAAGGCTACAAGAGTCATGTTAACAAGTTTGAGTCGGTTCCCAAAAAGAGTTGTTTTTTTCTTCTCAGGAAAAAGCACTAAGAGAGATGATAACAGGCTTTTAAGGTAAGAAACTGATCATGAGAAGTCTTGTGGTGGTTCGTAGCACGTGGTAACACTACAAAAAATAGCCCATTTGCGACTGAAAAAATCCGTCGCAAAAAGCTGAAATTCCGTCGGAAATGGCATTGGCGACGTAATTCTGTCGCAAAATGGTCGCCAGAATTTTGCTTGTCGCAAATACGGGAATTTGCGACGGAATTTCCGTCAGAAAAGTGTTTCGACGGAATTTCATCTTTTTTCCGACGACATGACTTATTTAATTTCTGACGGAATTTGCGACGGCCGGAATTGTGTGGGAAATTTCCGACGGAAAATTCCGTTGGAAAATTAAACAAAAAAAATTAAAAAAAAGTGGTGAGGCAGCAACAGCCACCCCACCACCTCATACAACCACCACCACAACCCAAAACCACCAACCACTACCACCCAAAATCGAAACCAAAACCCAAAACCAATAACCACCACCACTCCAACCACAACCGAAACCCACTTACCACCACCCCAACCACCCCAACCGAAACCCAGAACCACCCAAAATCGAACACAAAACCAAAACCCAAAACCAACCCACCAACTACCACCGAAGCCTAAAAACCCAAAGCCAAAACTATAACCACCCACCAACCACCACCCAACCAACCCAAAAACCTAAACCCGGAATTACCCATGACCAAAATCAAAACCTGAATGGATGAACAAATTTGCGATGGAAATATTATAATTTTCTAAATAATTGGATTTTTGTCAATATTTTCTATTTTGCGATGGAAAATTCTGTCGCAAATTAATTTTTGCAACAAAAATGAAATTTTTGTCTATATTTTTCAATATTTCGTCGCAAATTGTTAAAATTCCGCCGCAAATTTGTGACGGAATAATATTCCGTCGCCAATTTCTGACATTTGCGACAGAATTGGTGTCCGTCGCAAATCACCCTTTTTCTTGTAGTGTAAGAAAAGTGCAAAATTAAACGAAGCACAGTGCGGCCCCTTTGGAGGCCTCAATCGAAGACTATTATCCACTATATTTTGAGGTTCCCGGGTCTCGAAAAATTTGCCAAAAATATTTTCGGGTTCCCATGTAGTAAAAATATGAAATTAAACCAAGAGATATGGGGTGAAATGGCCACAAGAAGGATGATAACAAGGTTTTAGATGGTTCCCGGCACTACAAAAAACTGTCATTTCCGACAGAAAAATTCCGTCTCAAATGGCATTTGCGACTGAATTCCGTCGGAATTTTGGTTGTCCCAAAAACGGGAATTTGCAACAGAATTTTCATCGGAAAACTCTTCCGACGGAATTTGCGACGACATTTCGCCCTTTGCCCGACGACCTGAGTTGTTTGACTTTTGACATAATTTTCGACGGCCGGAATTCCATCGGAAAACCAAACCCAAAAAGAAAAAAAGAAAAAGAGGCGGTGAGGGATGATAACAAGCTTTTAGACGATTCCTCGAAAGAGCTGTTTTTTTCTCCTTCGAAAAAGGCTAAAACCTATTGCCGAGAATCCTGTTATAGCCCATAGCGCGTGGTAGAAATAAGAAAAAAATAAGTTAGAGCCCAGTGAGGGATGTATGGAGGCCTAATATGAAAACTATTATACACTGTTTTTGAGGTTCCGGGGTCCTCGTAAAAAAATTGCCTAAAATTTCTTAGGGTGGCCGTATGGTCAAAATATGAACCCTCTTCACGCTATTTGGGGTGAAAACTACTCAAGCTCCATCATGTACTATTTCCATTATATATGCTACACCCCAACAAAAAAGCAATGCAGGATCGAGTGGAACAGAAACAAGAGGGATGATAACAAGTTTTGTGACGGTTTCCGAAAAAAGCTATTTTTCTCTTCTTTGGAAAAGGCAATAAGAGGGATGATAACAAGATTTAAAGGGCCAAAACCTATCACAAGGAGTCCTATGATGGCCAATAGCACATGGTAAAAAAATAGGGCGAAAATAAGGCAAAGACTTATGCGGCCACTCTAGGGGCCTAAAACGAAGGCTATTATTCACTATTTTTTGAGGTTCTGAAGTCCTGGAAAAATATATTACCAAAATTTTCCAAGGTGCCCGCATGGTCAACATATGACCCAGAACACACAAATTTGGGTGAAAATGCCAAAGAGGGATGATAACAAATTTTTAGATGGTTGTTGAAAAGAGTTGTTTTTCCCGTCTTCGAAAAGATCCAGAGAGATGATAAAAGGTATTCGAGGCCAAAACCTATCGTGCGGATTCCTAGGGTGGCCCATAGAAAATAGTCAAAAAAATAAGACAATGCCCATTGCTGCCCCTTCAGACGCCTAAAACGAAGGCTATTATTCACAGTTTATTGGGGTTCCGGGGTAGTGGAAAAAATATTGCAAAAATTTTAATTTTTCAGGATGTCTGTGTAGTCAAATATGAACTCAAACCATGCGATTTTGGGTGAAAAGGTCACAAGAGGGATGATAACAAGTTTTGCGAAGGCTTTTGCTTCTTTGGAAAAGCTCATAAGAGGGATGATAATAGCTTTTTAGAGGCCAATAGCTATCGCAGTGGCCCATAACACGTGGTAAAAAAAAGGCAAAAAATGAGACGGAGCATCCTGCGCCCTCTTTGAAGGCCTAAAACGAAGGTTATTATTCATTGTTTTCTTAGGCTCCCGAGCCCCAAAAAAAAGTTACCAAAATTTTCTGAGGTGCCCGTATGGTCAAAATATGAACCTAAACCAGGCAATTTAGGTTGAAAATGCCGCAAGAGGGATTGTAATAAGTTTTTAGACGGTTCTTGGAAAGACCAGTTTTTCTCTCGTTCTGAAAAGGCCATAACAAGGATGATAACAGGTTTTTATGGGCCAAAATCTAACACGGGGAGTCGTGTTATGGCGTGTGTAGTAAAATAAAACATGGTAAAAATAAAATGGATCCCGGTGAGTGACTTCCGGGGGCCTAAAACTAAGGCTATTATCAACTGTATTTGAGGTTCCGGTGTCCCAGAAAAAAATGGCCTACTATTTATTGAGGTTCTCGTGTGATCAAAATATGAACTCACACTAGACGCTTTTTTTTAGGGGGTGGGTGGGGAATGCCGCAAGAGGGACTTTAACAAGTTTTGCGATAGTTCCCGCAAAGAGTTGTTTTTCCCTTCTTTGGTAAAAGCCATAAGAAGGGGCCAAAACCTATCGCTGGAAGTCCTTTCATTACAAAAAAAAAAAAAAAAAAAAAAAAAAAANAAAAAAAAAAAAAAAAAACAGCGTAGCCCAAAATCCGTCTCTACTAAGGGTTAGTTACAGATTTCATAATTAAACAGCGTAGACCTTAAAGTCAATTAGTTAAACTCAAACCAACACTACCAAGTGCTCTTTGTTGAATATTAAATACACATAATTGTACATAATTAAAGGAAAAGGTAGAGATAAATTTCAAAATTCGTCTCTACTTTTGAAAATTTTTGTTGTCTCTACATTTTTTTGTCTCTAATTTTAGTGACGGAATTTTAAAATGCGTCTCTACTCTAGCAACAGATTTTGTCCGTCTCGAATTTAGAGACTAAAAAAAGTAGAGACGGATTTTGATAGTTCCATCTCTACTTTTAGAGACGGATACAATTCTTCTCTAAAACGATTTTTTTTGTAGTGTTTGGTAGCCCGTACCACGTGGTAAAAAAAAAAAAAAAAAAAAAAAAAAAAAAAAAAAAAAAAAAAAAAAAAAAAAAAAAAAACAGAGCAAAAATAATACGGGCCTTATGCGGCCCCTTTGGAGGCCTAAAACGCAAGCTATTATTCACTATTTTTTGAGGTTCAGAAATCCCAAAAAATAAAATTAAAAATAAAAAAAAGTTACCAAAAATTTCTTTGGTGCCTGTATGGTAGAAATATGAACCCAGATCAGTTAATTTGGGGTGGAAATGCAGCAAGATGGATGATAACAGGTTTTTGGACGATTTCTAGAAAGAGTTGTTTTGCCCTTCTTTGAGAAAAAGGTCATAACAAGGATGATAACAGGTTTATAGAGGCCAAAACCAACCGTGTGGATTCCTAAGGAGGCCCATAGCACGTGGACAAAAAAGAGGAAAAAAATATGATGGAGCCCGATGCGACTCCTCCCGAGGCCAAAAACAAATGCTATAATTCATTAATATTTGAGGCTTTGGGGTCGAGAAAAATATATTGGCAAAAACCTTTCACGGTGCTCAAATAGTCAAAACATGATCCCACACGAGGCAAATTTTGGTGAAAAGGCTACAAGAGCGATGATAACAAGTTTTGCACGGTTCTTGAAAATAGTTGTTTTTCCCATTTTCTAAAAAACCATAAGAGAGTTGATAAAAGGTTTTTAGGGAACAAAACCTATTGTAGGGAGTCTTGTGGTGGCCTATAGCACGTGGTTAAAAAAACAAGACAAAAATAAGATGGAGCTTTGTACGACTTCTCCGGAGGCCTAAAACGAAGGCTATTATTTACGGTTTTTGAGGTTCCGGGGTCCTTGGAAAAAAAAGTTTCCATCATTTTTCGTGGTGCCCGTATGGTCAAAATATGAAGTATGAATCCAGACGAGAAGATTTGTATTGAAAGCCCGCAAGAGGGATAATACCAAGTTTTTAGACGGTTCGTGGAAAGAGCATTTTTTCTCCCCTTCGGAAAAGGTCATAAGAGGGATGGTAACAATTATCTAGGGGTCAAAACCTATTGCAGGGAGTCCTATTATGGCTCATAGCGCATGTAAAAAACAGGACAAAAATAAGATGAATCCGGATGCAATAATTTACTGTTCTTTTTAGTTTACGGCGTCCCGGGAAAAAAATGCCAAAATTTTTTCGTGGTACCCGGATCGTAACGATATGAACCCAGGATGTATGATATGGGGAGACAAGGGCACAAGAGAGATGATAACAAGTTTTGCGAAGGTACCCAGAAAGAGTTGTTTTTCGTTTCTTCGAAATAGGCTATAAAAGGGATGATAACATGTTTTTAGGGCCAAAAACTATCGCACGGAATCCTGTTGTGGCCCATAGAACGAGGTGAATATAAGATGGAGCCTTGTGCGGCCCCTCCAGAGGTTTAAAACGAAGGCTATTGTTCACTGTTATTGATGTTACGAGGTCCCAGAAAAAGGTTGGAAAATAATTCCGGGGTGCCCATATGGTAAAAATATGAACCCAAAGTAGGCGATTTGGGGTAAAAAAGCTGCAAGACGGATGATAATAAGGTTTTAGACAGTTCCCAAAAAGAGCTGTTTTTTTTTTCTCTCCTTCAAAAAAACGTTATCAATGGGATAATAATAGTTTCTTAGGGGCTAAAACCTACCGCGAGGAGCCCTACTATGGTTATGGTAAACAAATAGGGAAAAATAAGTCAAAACTGTTAAGGGGCCTCCGGAGGCATAAAACGAAGGCTTACTATCCACCGTTTATTAGGTTATGTGGTCCCAAAACAAAAATATTCAAAAAAATTTTGGGGAGCCCGTGTGATCAAAATATGAACCCAAGCAAGGGGATTTGAGGTGAAAAAACCAAAAGAGTGATGATAAAGTTTTTTTACGGTTCACGAAAAGATGTGTTTTTTTTTCTCTTTTGGAAATGGCCATAAGAGGGATGATAACACTTTTTCATGGGCCAAAACCTATCATGGGGAGTCTTATGGAGGCCCATAGCACGCGATCAATAGGCCCGGTACTGCTCCTCTTAAAGTGTTCACTACAAGAAAACAACTTATTTGCGACGGAAAAATTCCGTCGGAAAAACCTTAAATTCCGCCGGAAAAGGTGTTTGCGATGAAATTTCGTCGGAAACCGGTCGTCGTTATTCCCTTCATCGCAAATTATTGGATTTTTTGACGGAATTTCCGTCGCAACTTTTTTGCGACGGAATTTTCCATCGCAAATCCAAATTTTCGAGGGAATTTTCCATCGCAAATTTGCGACGGAATATTCCGTCACAAATTCCAGATTTGCGAGGGAATTTTCCATCGCAAATTCCCCATTTTGCGACGGAAAATTCCCTCGCAAACTAGTGCTTAATTTGCAACTATTTAATTTTCCATTTTTTTTGTGACGATAAATTCCGTCGGAAAAGTTTTAAGAAATTCTTATATGATAATTTGGGATCAATATTTTCGTCGGAATTTTGCAATTTCTTTTTAAAAAGACTACTTCAAACCTAATTCGTACCTGCAAATCTATATATAGACTATAACCATTTCGTTCTGTTGCGACGATAAATTCCGTTGCAAACTATTTAAAACATAAATAAATTAATATGTGTCTTACAACTACCATTAAATACTACCATAACAAGTTTAACAAAAATAATAATTGCATACAACTAAACTATATATCCATTCGATAATACGATATATCATGAAACACAAGTAAGCTAACTAAACTGGAGTGCCTTCACCTGCGCCACTACCCGAGTCATCTCTGGGGTCTCTACGATGACTCTGGAAAGGAGAACAACAGTCAGTGCTAAATCCCTGAATCCGAATCATCAGCTCCTCCACATGCTCTCTGTTTCTCTGCTCCATTGCGGCCATCTCTGCTTGCATCTCATTCCTGACCTCCGCTCGAACCTCCTGCCTTAACTTATCACGAATCTGGGTCCAAATTTCCTCCTGGAACTCCTGTAGCTGGGTTATGACATTCTCTACCCTCTTGTCAAAATTTTCTTGCATTTGAGAAACGACAGAGGGAGTGTACTGCTGTGACAGTCCACATCACCTGAACGACCCGTAGTAAAGCTCAGCACCACTACTAAGACCTTTGACGCAACCTTTCTTGCTGCGCCCACCAGCTGCCTCCCAATACATCTCATTTGGCGTCTTTGGAGTTTCCGCATTGGAGGAATCCTCAACCTGGTTCTGATATGTTTCCTACAACATGCACTTGATTGAAACAAACATACTAATAGAGGAATACACATAGACAACTATTTCAATTTGTGTTTAATTATGTGTCCAACTTCGATAAAAAATGAATGAAACATAGCTACAATTATGCCCATTTCACTAGTTTCATTTCAATAAAACTTATACATAACTTAAACATTCCTATAAAGCATAGTTATAACTTTGTAAGGTTTAAATTTAAAGCAAATGACAAGTTCCAAGTGATTTTTGCTCGAAATGACTCAAAACACCTCAAAATGGCTATTTACTTGCCCATTTCATTACCGTCTCTTCAATTAAGCTTATAAGTACCTTTAACATTCATATACTGCATATTTAGAGGTGTCTATGTTTTTAATTTATTGAAATGTGGCATTACAACCGTTTTGGGCTCAAATTCACTCAAAAAAGCTCCAAAATCACGAAAAGTGGGTAATATCATGGTCAAGTCACTAGTTGTTCTTCATTTAAGCTTATAACTAAGTAAAACATTCCTAAATAAAGTATTTACAAGTGGTATGGTAAGGCCTCACAGGTAAGTTAAAAGTCAACTATCCAAGTGTTTTGGGCTCCATATCACCCAAAATGACTCAAAACACCTCAAAATGGCTATTTACTTGCCCATTTCATTACCGTCTCTTCAATTAAGCTTATAAGTACCTTTAACATTCATATACTACATATTTAGAGGTGTCTATGTTTTTAATTTATTGAAATGTGGCATTACAACCGTTTTGGGCTCAAATTCACTCAAAAAAGCTCCAAAATCACGACAACTGGTTACTACCATGGCCAAGTCAGTAGTTGTTCTTCATTTAAGCTTATAACTAAGTTAAAAATTCCTAATTAGCATATTTGCAATTATATAAGTCCTCAAGTTAAGTTAAAATTCAACTTCCAAGTCGACTTCCAAGTCAACAATTACCGTCTCTTCAATTAACCTTATAAGTACCTTTATCGTTGATATACTGCATATTCCAAAAATGACTCAAAACACATCAAACATTCCTAGATAGCAATTAATCAAAGAATCTATGCTTGTACATTAAGTTCAAGTGTCATGTTAAAAATTTTCGGGGCTTCAAAACCATTTACATACCACAGTTTGCTTGGCTTTGGAGTTGGCTGCCACCTTTCCTTTCCCCGGGACTTCCTTGAAATGCGTACGCATGAGCAGGTCTACTGGGGTTGGTAGCTTGCCATCATTCTGCTTTGCCTGCACATGTAACGGAGTTGAAGAGTGTAAAAGTAAAATCGTATAAAGTATAACACTTTCAACATTACTCAAAATTTAAGTTTCACATACGAAGAATGAATAGAAAAGCTTTCATTACCATCTTCTTTGCATGTTGCACAGCTGAGATGGAACCTTAAAAGTGGGTGGGTTCAATGGGGTTATCCATCGAGCCACCTCTCCTGTTCTTCTTGTTCTGAGCACTTCTTCTCTTGTAAGTTTCATCTTCTTTAACCACAGCCAGCATAGCCATGTGGACATCCTCAGTGACCCATTTAGGCTTAGCTCCATCCATCGAGTGGGTGACGGTGTCGAACATGTCACTCATATGTATGAGTGACAATATTTATTAAGGACGAATCTGTACAATATATGAATCTGAATACTAAGAGAATGCAAGATAAAAGCTTTAAATGAAAAACGATAAAACAACAATACGCATTTTCAATGGATGTAAATGGATCTCCAATAAGCATTTAGTACACATAATGACAACAACAATGGCTCAATCCCTAAGCTAATAATCATCTTATTCCAACACTTGCATTAGATGTACGATATAAGGTAACTATTCACTGCTATGATCTGTACTATATCCGTCACTACTGTCATCTAGGTATACAATAGTGTCGTCCTCTTCTTCTGAATTACTTGAGCTCAGTTCAGATTCATCATCGTCTGCAATCATTTCATCGTCATCAGAATCAGAGACAACAAAGTCCTCAACAACATCATAGTCCGGAATCTCGTTAGGTGGACAAAGGGTTGAAGCTGCGGTAGGTACAGTTTCCTGTAGAAATTGTAGGTCAACTGGAGTATCAACTACCGACGTAGCGTGTGTTTTAAACACAACCCACCATTGAACGCGATCTCGTTTAAGGCTTGGATAAGATGTGTAGTAAACCTGGTTTACTTGATAAGATAAGACAAATGGGTCATACTTTGGGTACTTTTTCGTATGATTGGCTTCGACAAGTTTGTATCGCTCATGTACGTTCATACCTCTAACACAATCCATCCAACTACACTTAAACAACATAGTCTTGTACTCATGTTTGGCACCAGAGTAGACAAGTTCAATGATGTCATCTAAAATTCCATAGTACTCTGAGCTATCTTCACCCGAAACTGAAACACCATAATTCATAGTGGCTTTATGACGACCGTGACCATATGTATAAAAGTTGAAACCACCAACCATGATTTGACTGAAACTTCGAACTCGCTTGAAAGGCCCCATAGCCAAAGCTTGTAGGACATCAGAATTCGGTTTATCGCGATGGACCTGTAGGTACGGTGAAATTGGTAATGTTAAAGTGTAACGGTAAGGCAAACCTACAAACATAATTAAACAAATAGGGTATTGATTGTTGTTACCATATTACGGAACCACTTTGGGAATTCAACTTCAAATTTTTCTTGAACTGCTTCTCTATCCAAAGTCGGATGGGTTGAGAGAAGGTGGTCCTCAAACTTCCTACAAAATGAATGATTCCAACTCAACGACCCCAGAAACTAAACATAGTTGTTCACATGCTATGAATAATTGAATATACATGTAACATTTTTCAAGTTACCTTTTGTAGTCACCCAAAATGCCGCAGTTGGACAACACAAAAAAGTGTGCACGTTGGAGTTCTTTCTTATCTAGAAATCTTGTCTTCCCTTTGGGGAGTCTTGTGGTAGCTCATAGCACATGGTAAAAAACAAGGAGAAAATAAGATGGTGCCTAGTGCAAAACGAAGGCTAATATATAGGGTTTTTTGAGGTACCGTAGTCCCTCAAAAAAAGTTGCCAAAAATTTTCCCGGTTGCTCGTATGGTTAAAATATGACCCCAGACTAGGCGATTTAGGGTTAAAAGGCCACAAGAGAGATGATAACATGTTTTGCGACGGTTCCCAAAGAGTGTTGTTTTTACATTCTTTGGAAAAGGCCACGTAAGAGATGATGATAGGTTTTTAGGGTCAAAAATCTATTGCGAGGAGTCCTCTGGTGGCCCATATCATGTGGTAAAAAAACAAAGAGAAATAAGACGGAGCCCAGTGCGGTCCTTGTGGAGGCCTACAATAAAGTCATTATTCACTGTTTTTTGTGGTTTCTGAGTCCTAGAAAAAAAGTTGCCAAAATTTCCCGAAGTGCACGTATGGTCAAAATATGATCCCACACCAGGCGTTTTCGGGTAAAAAGACTGCAAGAGGTATGATAACAAGCTTTTTGGCGGTTCATGAAAAGAGTTGTTATTCTTTTCTTTTGAAAAGGTCGTATAAGGGATGACAATGGTTTTTTAGGGGCCAAAATCTATTGCGGAAAGTCATGTCGTGGCTCATAGTGTGGGGTAAAAGAACAGGCCAAAATGAGACAGAGTCTGGTGCGGTCCCACCGAAGGCTAAAACGAAGGGTATAGCCTTTAGTAACGGAGAGGTATATATAGTGTATAAACTTATAAAGAAGAGACGTCATGACTCAAGAGTCAAGACTATCAGATTTATGGTGATATAATAAGACATGTGTAAAATGCTGCTTACTATTATGGTTAATTGGCTATGTAAACAGAATTAGAAGAATAAAAACAAACTACAGAATAGCAATTATTCAGCATTAAGGCATGAAAAAAAATATAATAAAAAAATCTAGCAAGTTGATGACAGAAGTTGAATGAATCAACTTGGAATTTAGTGGTGTCAGTTGTCCTTAATATAAGAATACCTTTTATATATCCTTGACCAATTTGGAGCCGCTCTAAAATCTAGATAATCCTTTGCAATTTGCTTAACAAAAGCTAAATCATGTTGACATGTTGCTTTGCACTTGCGTAGTTGCTTCGGTTAACCGTCCAACAACAAAACATAAGGTACATGACCCTGTGGTAAGGGTGGACTCATATGGTGGTGTTGCAACATGGTGCTACTTGGATTGGATATAGCCAGATTTTACACATGGGTAGCTCAATACTCAATCCACTAACATTACAGCAAATAAACCCCCACTACCCCCTAACTTATTTTGCCGTTAACTTTACCTCGGATTAACATGTTTGAAAATTATTTATGTATCCTTACATATTAGTTTTTAAGACAATCTATTTATAAGTAGTTAAAAATAGAAATATTAAATGAGAATCAGACGAAAATTATATGCCTAACATATGAATTGAAATAATATCCAAACTCTATGATAAAATGTGGTAATTGTAATATGTGGTAATTGTAGTATATATTTAATTACTTTGATCCTTATTTGTGGAGTATCATTTAGTATGTAATAAAACTTTTCATGACATTGCACAATTTCAAGGGTTTACTGTATTATAATTTCTAGTGCACCACACGTATTCGGCTGACGGATGAAATCTGTTGCGTGCACCTCACAAATTGAAGCTTGTATGTTATTAAATTTGAGTACCTGATAACACGAGTAACTATTGTACACTTTAGATCCATGATAGCGTGCGTGATTAAAGTTGATAACATGCAAGCGTGCGTTGTGCGCATAAATATACTTAACTTTCATTTTGTTCGTAAACACACAAATTTTTTGAAGTCTTATATTTGTCTGTAACAAATTAGTTGCAATTTTTGTTTATTTTATTTATAGTAAATTGTTGTTTATAATTGACTACCTTACTCGAATGATGGTACTCAAATGATGCGTTCTTTACCTCACTATCTCTCTCCTCCAACTTATAATCTCTAACGTTTTCAATTACCCACTTTTATACTATATAAGTGTGTGTCAAGCTCAAAATTAGAACTAATTTGTTATGGATATAGAATGTACCAAATGATTTAAACAAGCTTTGGACTGCGATTTATAGAATGGATATAAAAGTTTTCTATTTCATTATAGGCATTATAAATCAAAGCGCATCTAACAATGTTGTTTAATTTTTCATCAAATTGGAGTATCACATTGTTCAAATTTTAAAATATGGACTATTGATTTGAGTATCATAAATATTTCATATCAATGGAAGATTAGTTACTGAATATTTATTTTTGGTGTAGATCAGTGGATCATAAATGTTTTTTCTAAATGTCATTAAAAAATATATATTTGAAGAGTAATTATAATCGGTGTATGATCATTATGTGCAACATTGTCATTTGGATAATTAGCCAACAATATAGAGGGATCAAATGGATGAAAAATTCACATGCTAACCAAAATTTCCCCAAAATGTGGATATTGGATTCCAGGGAGCAATAGCACACCAAAGGGCCCTTATCAAAAGAGGCAAATTTGGTAATATTATTATATTATTTCCATCCATATTTTCTAACAACGAGCTTACATAATTGTGTAATTTTCGACACATACATTTATTACCATTTTTGTTACAAATTGAAAAAAAATATATATGGGAACAAATATTTTTTAAGATAATTATCTAGACAAACTCGATAAAAATCGTATATTCCATTACTCGTAAATTCATCAAACAAAATATAGATAAATGTTGCAATTAAAATGAAATAGAGAAGAAATATAAAATATAGTCTCTAATGTGGTCCATTGGTCCTCATCTCTTTAGCTATGTTGCAATCCATCCCTTTCACAAAAAGAAAACAAAATACAATTAGTCATCCCTTCTTAAACAATATAATAAAACAATAAAAAAAAATAACAATTTTATAATTAAACCCCCTAAAAAAAATATTGTTAATAGGAGGCCAATCAAGTAGGTACAATGTGTTGGAAAATCACAAATTCACAACACCCCAGATAGGAAATTACAAAACTACCCTTGTCCCTTATCACCTTTTACCAAAAAGGGAAACCTAAACATGAAGGAAAAGGCTTTTCTACACAAGTTAATACAATAAAGTCATATGGACAATTTGGTCTATATAATGGGCAAAAATGTGGTGCTCCTCTTTCCAATGGAAAAATAAACACCCCCCAAAAAAAGAGACTTGCTTTTATTTTTATTTTAATTTTGTTTTTCCTTTTTCTTTTTCTTTTTTATTTTTATTTCTCTCAATTTGCCGACCTTTGATTATTTTACCCCCTCTCATCTCTTCTCTTCTCATCACCTTAAAAATTCCAAATCCCATTTCTTCCTTCTCTCTTCTTCAAACACACAAACAAAAAAATTAAAAATTAAAAAATAAAAAACACCCTTCATTTCTCATTCTTCTCTCTCCAAAACCCAGAAATTTTTTTTCCCTTGAAATTATTTTTTTTGAAGAACAAAAAAAATCAGTAAAAAAAATTATGGCGCAAAAGAGAGAGAAAGATGAGACCTTAGAGGTTAAAGTACCAACTGAAACACCCCTTTCTTTGACATGTCCTGATAATTGCAAAAAATTAGCATCATCTTCAGCCTCTAATAACAATAATAATAATAACAACAATAGGCCCGATATGGGCCGGGTAGATCTGGGCTGCCCGGAGATGGCCCGGCCTAGATCCGATAGAGAAGCCCAAGATCAAGCACCTGAAACGACGTCGTTGAAGGGTCGTTTACAAACAACAACGGAAGAGGTAGTAGTAATAGCCGCAGCAACGACGACGACGACGACAACAACGCCGATAAAAAAGGCGGTGAACAGATGTTCGGGCTGCGGGAAACGGGTCGGGCTGACCGGGTTTCGGTGTAGGTGTGGAGATCTGTTTTGTGCGGAGCACAGGTATTCAGATCGACATGATTGCAGTTATGATTATAAAACCGCGGGAAGAGAAGCGATTGCAAGGGAGAATCCTGTTGTTAGAGCTGCTAAGATCTTGAAAGTTTAGAGGAAATGGTCAAACTTTTAAGGTCAAAGGAGAGAGAAAGATAAATAGATTGGTTTTTTTTTCATGATTTGGGCTTTGATGGGCTTGGGTTGGGATGAAAATGGGTTGATGAGTTGGGTTTGGTTGGGTGGTTGAGGTGGGGTGGTTGAGGATGAGGGGGATTATTGTCATTTCAAGATGTGTTGTGACTTTTGTTTTGTATTATTATTATTATTATTACTCTTATATTATTAATTGTTTGTTTTTATTTACTTTAAAAGAAAAAAAAAAATTTAAAAGTTAAATCAATATTAGTTATATAACCATGAACTAAATGGGGTTAAAGTAGTATTGTTTGTCATGTTGTAATTTGAGACGAAGGAGAAAAATTGTTGATTTTCTAACAACCTTATGATTCAATTATTTATGATTTAAATTTAATTATTTAGCAATCAATAAATTTCATAAGTTTGGTTACCAAGTGAATGAAATTGGCAATTTGGAATCCTCTTTTGTACATGTAGGTTGGTTGTTTGGACTCTTGTGTGAATTATGGATGATGATTGTATGGATGATAATAAACAACTAAGCTGTGTAGAAGATTTCTCGAAATCCCCACATTTTTCTCGAGATCAACAAAGTTTAAATTCAAACTTTAAATTAAAATTCCAATCATTGCAAGCTAAAGTGAGGGTTGCTTGAGATTGAATCAAAGTGACATCTCATTTGAACCGTCTATCCGTTCGATCGAGGGGTCATGAGCAACTACTCCGGTGTGGCACAGGTAGCTCCAAAGAGATCAACCTTGGCACTACAACCTGCTCCGATCGGATTTGTCAAAAATGTTACCCGGTGCCATAGGATTTGTTCAGTTTGTAATCACGAAAGCGTTGACGAAGGTAGGTGTAGCCCTGAGTAAAATCGTGAGCTTATGTTAGTAGAAGACTTGGAGAGGGGGTAGACGGCTAGAGGCCATGGATGAGGAAGTTTCATTTGTTGTAACGACGGTCAAAAATGTGTTTGAAAGAAGGCCATAAAAATATGTTTTTGAGAGCGTGGCAAAATGCATTAAGATAAATATATGTTGAATTGTTAAATTAGATATTTTGTGTACGTAGAACAAAAATCAATAAATCTCGATAAAAGGCAGCATTAATTAAAATATCTAAATTTATTTGAATGCCAACAAAAATAAAGGTTATTTCCACGTAAAAGTGTCGATGTTATATATGCAAGGTTTAAGTAAAAAGGAAGAGTCCGATAAAATTGTCGAAAAATGATGTATAGGTCACAATAAACGAACTCAAAAAACATAAATAATGCATGCAACACGACTATGGTGATAGATATTGTGAATAACACTAATGTAATTGTTGTGATAATATAAAAAATAAAATTTAATAATTTTGTAAGAATTGCTTACATTATTGCACAATTATAATATAGTGACACTGTGAATAAGATTAATCAATCAATCAGAGCTTTAATTTCGAAAAATTGGAGTCGGCTACATGAACCAAAAAATAATCATTCTATATGGTTATCCACGTAAATTTTCCTTCTCCATCCCCTGCGATCAAGAACCCTATCCTCTTGTAAATTCAAAAGTTTCATATCTTTTCTAACCCCTTTCCCACCAAGTTGTTTGAGATCTCCATGATCCCACCCTAGCTTCCACCCATCGCACCGAGGCTCCCTTAAGTCTCCGTCTCATATGTTCGAACCAACACAAACGATTTTCCTTAATTTGCTTACAATGTCTGCGACACCAACTTTTCGACATATAACTTCATTTCTGATTCTATCCCTTAAAGTATTCCTGCACATCCATCTCAACATCCGTATCTCTGTAACTCGTACTTTTTGGATGTGGTCCTTCTTGTAAGCCCAACATTATGTACCGTAAAGCAACATTGGTCTTATAACAGATTTTGAATAACATTAATGGTAACAAAAGATGCAGTTAAAGTAATATTGTGAATGCCATAAATAAAATTAAAGTGAAGTCATGAATACTGCTGATTGCTACAAAATCAAAGTAAAATTATGAATACTATCACACAGCTAAATTGATGTTGTACGTGGAAACACGACATCGTTACCCTACTAATTTGATACTTAAATCAAAATTTGAGTGATATACTGGACGTGGTAATAAAAATTCACATCGTCTCACCCCAAAATAAAATCCACTAAAAAGACTAATTTTATTTCCTTATGCATATTTCTTACAAAGTGTCAAAGTTTTAAGTATGTAATATGCATGTAATGAGCTTTCATATGAATTTGTAAATTCAGCTGCTTAATTAGTACAAACTTGGCTAAAGAATAAAGAATTGAATGAGAACACTGAATTGAATTGACCAAGAATTTTAAGTTCAAGTTGCCTCATTAGTTGTTGCCCTATTTATGTCCTTACAATATGCAATTATCTCCTTTAGCTAGCACCTCATTATGCTTTTTAGAGGACGGTTATACCTAACAATTAAGTATGCCCTATTATCAATGTTATAAGGTAACTTAAAATATGATTCAGACTCTAAATTATTTTAAATTAACCTGCTTACAAGCCAAGAAAAGCGTTCATTTTAAATTATTATTAGGTAATATGACATTTATACTGCTTATTTAATTGATTTATCAGAATTGATAATTATTACGAGTACTTTTTTCTTCTCTTAAATATAAAACATCTCACAAGTGTAAACATATCTGTTTCAAGAAACACATACGGAAAAAATCAATCACAAGCGTATAAAAATTGAATATGTAAATCAAAAATATTTTTGAAGCCTTAGTATAGACCAGCTGAACAAAATTTAAGATAGGCTCATATAGACAACTAACATATGATATGAATAAATGATCATTATGATGAAATTACTTCCATAATACTACTGTGCATTAATTAATTAGTTTGACTACACTTCATCAGGATTTGCTTAAATTTAGAGTACGTTATCGGTGACCTCAAGAATATGCTATTGTGACATAGATGTCACTAGAGAGTAGAGACCACTAATTCCATTGAGCTAGCTACGTGGCAGAATTATTTTCATTAAGACATAACTCAATTAGCTATTTTAAATTATCATTGAATCTACCTTTGTTCTCGTTTAAACCCTAAATTTAGGACATTGATCGTTGCAAAGATTTATTACTGCTCAATACCTACTCCCTCCTACGTTTGAAATCTTGACACTATTCATAAGGGGACATAATCTTTTAAATTACTTTCAATATATAAAAACATAATATAGTCATATGAGGTTTTGTTTGATTCGTTTGGATACGTTACTTTCAATGTATAAAAACATATGGGGTTTTGTTTGGATTCGTTATTAATATTCAATTATTAGAATTTTTACATATATACAACAAAAAATATTTTAAGGTTAAACAAGTGCATCAGTATGTATGTAAGTCAAAATATATCAAACAAATAGAAACAAAGGGATTAGTATATAACTCGACTATTATTAAATCAAAAAAATTTAGGACATTGATGCAAAGATTTCATATAAAACTACTCAGTTTTTAATGTTACGAGCAAATTTAATTATTCCAAATTAGGAAAAAATTGTAATCTATAGTTCCTTTATTACGAATGCACGTATAAACATACAAGTATACAACACTATTTAATCCCATAAGTCCGTAACAAGTCAATTTCAAATTTTTGTACAATGAAAAATTCGTCGTTTACTAACAATTAAATATAAAACAGTGATAAAGTATTTCATATGGTTATATTTTCATAGTTTAAAATGGAGTTGTATAGATTATATTTGCTATTAAAAATGATGGTCGCACCTAAAATATAAATAAATCATTATAGATGTAAAGTAGCTTAATATATTACTCGTATTTAACATTAGTTAAAACTCGATCATAGGGAATAATATGCATATATATATATATATATAACGATAAATATTAGTTGATGTTATAATTACTTGGAAATTAATTAATGAAAGGGCATCGAATATAATTTGATGAAAAAATGGAACCCCAAACAATTGTAGTTGTAGTGGGGTAGTTGGAAGCAAAAAGATGAAGAATAAATTCATAAAATAAAGGAAAGAAAGAGCAAAAAATAATAATGAGAGGGAAAAAAAAACAAAAGGAAAAGAGTACTGAATTCTGTTAACTTGCGCAGCATGGAATATAAGAATGAAAGGATTTAAAAGGGCAAAAGCCTCCAAATCCTCTCAAAATTTGTCGCAAAAAGCAATTATTAAATCATTTGTTGGGTGTCTCGTATCATTTTCGTATCTCATGTTTCCCACATTTTAAAGTCTTTGTATGTTAAGCCATTACTAGTTTACGTGTTGTGCACTTGTGCCCATCAAATAACGCCAGTTTAGGGTATATGAAATTAATTAATACTTTTGTTTATCACGAAAGTTTGGTTCATGAACTGGTTTTTTCTCTATGACCTTGTTTGAATTTTTAAAACAATGTTATCTCATTTGCTCTTTTAATGTCGTTTGCTCCACTTCTTGAGTACAATACTATGAGATCGAGTAAATCAATGTCTCGGGTGAGGGATAGCTTAGTTAGACATAGTTATATATGTATATTACCTATTGAGATTACAACAAAACAATGTGAAGTACTTCGTATTTTAGGAAAAATATTTAATGTCTGTTTGAGTTCATTAACACGGATATATCCCCTTCAAGTACAATTTGTTTTCTTGAAAAAACATATGTCTGCAAACATAATAAATTGTAGAGACTAGAGAATGGTTGAGAGCACAAAAGACATTGTCGAATAATTGAGATTGAGGCAAGCTATTTTAATGGAATAATTGAAAAAATTGAAGCAAATGACGGAAAGTCATGAAACCTAAGCAATCATTTGGGGTGATGCATATTGCATAAGTCACAACTCTAACTATCTAGCACCGTTTTGCAGGTGGGCCAGTTGGGTTGGGCTGTAACTCATAATTGAATATCTGGATTCTGGACAGTTACTAATTGCCCGTAATTGGGCCACATTATTATACCGCTCATCACAATACTTTTCTTTAATTTACGTAGTGTTATTTTTTTATTTGCTTTAGAAGATAACCATGATATGGTTATCAAAGATTTTGATGCTATTTTTTTAGGCTGAAATAAAGTTAAATTTAATTGAATTGAATTGAATTGAATTAAGCTGAAATTAAATAAAATGAATTAAATAGAGTAGAATTGAACTGAAATAATAATAATATGGAGTAATTATAATTGAGATGAGCGGAAATGAATAGAGAGTAATATAGTGAGTAGTAATAGTTAAGCTCAAGGAAGTACAATTACTTGTATCTTACCAAGATAAAATATGTGTTCTTTGATGTGAAATTAATTTTTAACTCATCAAATGTAATGAATATATTAGTAATTTTTTTTGTCTTTAATTTTAACAAGCAAAGTACAGTTGGTTGTATTATAAAAATTGTCATTAAGATTCCCTGTGATCATACAATTGGTATTCATCGCTTGCCTTTGTGGTTTTTTCAACACCCAAAAAAACACGTTGGACATATTTTCAGCTTTGCTTAATGAATATAAATGGACCTTCGTTCATCTATGGGCTTATGAACATTGAATGTTTGGGACCATTTTAGCTTGTAGCCCACAAGTTTGTCAATACATACAGATTTGAGACATTTATTTTTTTAGGCCCACGAATTCTTTAACAAACGGACCGTAATTATAGCCCATTAACTCTAATAACTTCCTCCTACTGTTAACATAATGTAGGACCTCGTAAGTTAACTCCTAACAAGAAATTGTCATTGGTGTTGAAGTTGATAGCTAACGTAGATGGTAAAATGGCATTATCAAAGCAAACATTTTGTAGATTTATTCCAACAACTTAAGCTGTATAAAAATATCTAGACAAGGTTCCACAAGTCCTTGACCAATGCCATTAGATATGTCAAGTTCGATTTTTTTTTTTTTTTTTTTTTTTTTTTG
>PYUH01003976.1:28066-52509 GCA_016808085.1 Suaeda aralocaspica
ACACAACCCCCCCCTAAAATCTAAATGTGACCGATACATTTTTTTTTTTTTTTTTTTTTATGTACGGTCACATGTTAGATGACTTTTAAAATTTAACCAGGTACAGGGTTTATGCACATCGTAACATGTTTTTGAGCCTCAAAGAATATCAAGAAAAATTTGAAATGAAACTTCTGTAGGACGTATATGACCAATTGTCCATCCATATCGTTATCATAGGGTAACACATTCACAAGATTTGTAAGTTGATTCTGAAACGAAGTATCATAGGAAGAGAGTGACCTACTTCCAAGGGTTGGTACTTGGTATGAACAGAACATAAAATTTGATGAAAATCTTCTAAGGTCCCAAGAAATGAAGCATCTTATTATACGTACGATTTGGCCCATCTATAGTACACTCCTCTAAGCTAAGTACCACACTTTACAGTTTACACTAAATCCAAATTTAAACTGTCGGTGGTGGCCAATCCTATTATCCCAAGTTCCCAACATCATCAATGTTTCAAAATGACACAAACTATGTCATTTAATTTTAGATACAAGCAAATAACATCAATGGAACTTATAAATTATAATAACATCTTCTTAATCCCTCAATGCTTAGTTGACAAAATTATATAATTATACTTTTGATTCTTTTATTGAATAATATAAACCAGACCTGATTTTTTATAGCCCCAATAAACTTTGGGCCAAATGATTTCGTAAGGCCTGTCTATTTTGAAATGTTTTAGTTTTGACTGAAAAACTGAAATCCAGTTTGGTCAAGCTAAAATGCACCATGAGCCCATCTTAGTTGACTAGGTGCCCGACTCATGATCATTTGTATAAAGATTATGCTACCTTTGTTTCTAATTAATTACAAGATTTGCAACACTTAATGAATATTTTAAATGTTGCAATTAATTGGAAAACTGGTGTAGTATTTTTTATCGACATGTTATTGGAATTATTTTTTTTTAATAAAATATGAATAGAAAATATTAGGTGGATCCATAATTCATTCCTTAAGTTATGTTTTCGATTCATTGTGATTTTTGTTACATAAAGATGCGATTTTCATTACTAAAATGCAACCTAAGGAGTATAGAGTAACAAGGTTATCGTACTACAAGTCTACAATGATTAAGACATCCTTGCCTTACCTATGTTTATAAATTGATGGTAATATAATTTACAACACAAGTAAAAATTATTACTATGTCAAATTCATACGTGTAATAGGGAGAATACAGTAATTAACTCATTGCTTCTAAGGATATATAATGGGAACGAACACTTTGCAATGATACACTTATACTTGAAATCTGAAAGTGCTATATTTGAGTACTTAAGCAACTTCTTAGATTTGTAATAATTAGTACATCAAACACAAATATATTGAGTGCTTTTCTGAAAAAATAAAAGCAAAGATCCCACTTTCTAGCTAGAGGAAAAGGAATATAATGGAATTATGGTAATAGTAATGTATTAGTTGTCTAATATTGAACAATTAAAGGAACGTGTCTTATCATAATTATAGCAATTTAGAAACTTTTTTTTTAATTAAGTTGCTATTGTGAAAAGATTATTAAGTTTTAATTTACATTTACTAGTTTTAGATATATCGCATTAAGCTTGATGACATTCATTTGTTTGTTTACTCTATTTTCCACTCTCTTTGTTGTCAACGTCTAATAAACTTTTAACACACTTTTAAAAAAGAAGAAAACATATGAAAAAATGCTCTTCTCACTTTCAAAAATTCACTACACAAGAAGAATGGGGTAACCAAAAGTGGTAAATTATTATGGACCATGTTATTCATTAAGGATATGATCGAAGATATAGAATTGGATTCTTCATGATATTGGGTGCTAGGAAATGATAAATGCTGGTTGACATATCAGCCTTTTGTTTTCCCGGCCCCTTTGTAAGAATACCAATCATAGTTAATACACTATAATGACCATGAAATATCACTAACTACAACTGTAATCAAATCAATACAATGAAGGCTGCAAGGCTGCAGCATTTCGTGATGGAAGTTGGAACTTGGAACCCTTTCTCTTTCTCTTGTCACGGAGTATTTGAAAAAAAAAAAAAAAAAACTCCCTTAGTCCTTTTTAATGTGTAATGAAAAGCATATTCATACGAAATCTTATTTACAAATTCTTATATGTGGCTAGCCACATTTTCAATTGAGGGTGCGGCATATTTCAATCCCAAAAGAAAGAATAAAAAATCTCAATTTCGTTAAATCTCTAAACCTTCACCGCACCCCTCTCTTTCGTCTTTTCTTCTCCATTTCCATTTCTAGAGATTTTAAACTACTTAAATTTAATCAAGAGTATAATTCTTCAATTAATCATAATTTGTACCTTTTCAATTATTACTTGAAAATGATATTTTATAATTTGTGGTACTGTCTTCAATTATTGTTGGAGCCTTAGAGTAGTGGTGATTGTGGTGGCGTTGGTTTTTGTGAAGACAAGATTGAACATTGTAGAAATAAGATAGGGAAGCAGAGAGTATAAAAAAGAGCCGATAATAGAAACGCAAGAGGGGGCCAACTAACGATGAGTTCATTGGACCTTTGGAGAAAGAAGTTGGTGACTTAGTATTTGATGACATCATTTTTTGATCTCCCCTCAAATTAATTGCCTCTGATATGTTTGGTAAAATAGGATTTGCTAAGGATTTGATGTCATTAACTTATTTGTTTGAATAATCTCATTATAACATTCATAAAAAGTACACCATTTTAAGTTTTCAACAATGAGGGTTACTTTAAATAATAAGGGATTACACTTAAAAAAAGTATAGAGGTTATCTATTTAAATAATAAGGGTTACTTTATAAATACAAATATGTGAGGGTTATCAGATGATTTGAATAGCAATAATTACATATTATCAATACAATGGTTACTCATGAAAATAACAAGGTTTTTACTTGTTCTAAATACATGGGTTACTCAACTGAATAGTTAAGGTACTTACCATAAATATTTGAGTTACCCATCTTAATGATGATAATGATAATATTGTACTTATTATATATATAGGGATTACTTGTGTGAATAATGAGGGTTACTTATTATATATAAATGGGTTACTCAACTAAACAATGAGGGCTAATTGTTATAAATATAAAGGTCACTCATCTGAACAATGAGGGTTACTTAATATAAATATAGGGGTTACTATTCTAAACGTAAAACGAGGGTTACTTATCATGAATATAAGGGTTACTCATCTAAATAATGAAGGTTACTTATTATAAATAAATGGGTTACTTATCTAAACAATGAGGGTTAGTTATTATAAACAAATGGGTTACTTATCTAAACAGTGAGGGTTATTTATTATCAATATAGGGGTCATTCATCTAAACAATGAGGGTTACTTATTATGAACATATGGATTACTCATCTAAAAAATTAGGGTTACTTAATAAATTAATATAAATATAAGGGTTACTCATATAAGTAATGAGGGTTATGTGTGTGCGTTTGGAGGAGCGAGGGATGGTTAAAAATTTAACATTACAAAACTACATCAATATGGATCTCTATTTGTAGAGAATTAAAAAATAGGAATTTTGGTATTTTTACTTTATATTTTAGAGTTGTATTTTTTGTAATATATGCATATGAAAAATAAAAATATTACTTTTTTCTCTTTCCTCTAATAATTGGTTAAGAATTTTGGAATAAACATTTACTAGAGAAAATGAGCACTTAGATGTACTAGTTGTGTTGTGTAATGAACTTGGCCACACCCTCAATTAAACATGCGGCCAGCCATACATGCAAGAGACACGTTGAATCTTGTTTGATTTATTACAATGTATATTTTTCAAAAATATAAATTTTATAATATTTAAAAATACCAAACTCGAAATATTGATTTTATAAGTTGTATCTTGAGAGATGTGAAAAAGTGAATGTAGGAAGTAAGAAAAAGATCGAGAGAGTAAAGTTATTACAAAGTACTCCATATATGAATAAGAGTCTAACAATTCCTTAAAAACAATAACATTGCACACACTCTATACTCCTATACATACATCAATCACATAAATAAATAATTTTAATTAATCCATTTCGATGTAAGTGCAACATTTTGCTTGCAAAGTTGCACCGGCCACTCACACATTATGTCAAATGGTTAAACACTTAGGTCCTGTTCTCGTCAATTTATTTTTGAACTGAATTGATTTTTGTTGAATTGAACTTATTTTTACTGAACTGAATTTATTTTTGTTGAAATCATTAACAATTTATAAATTAAAACTTATTTTTGCTGAACTGAACTTATTTTTGCCGATCTGGAATTTATTTCTACTAAACTAAACTTATTTATACTTAACTGAACTTATTTTTGTTGAAAATAAGTAAAAATAAGTCAAAGAAAATAGGGGCTAATATAGTACTATACTACTACTACTACTATGTCATCCCATATCTGATATAGCGATATGGAATACAACTCATCATGTGTTTCTATATCCGCTTTGTTTATTTGTTTGTTCTTTACTATGTAAATTAAAACATAGAACATAGAAGTACTTAATTAAAGGCATGTTGATTTCAATTGAAAACAACTGAACTGAAATGAAAGTTTTTTTATGAAGGATTAATGAGTAGTAAAATAAAAAAAAAGCTGAACTGAATTGATTTTAAGCTGAAGTAAACATGTCCTACGTAGTGCACAATTAGAGAGAGCAAAAGTAATAGCCAATAGGCCAGCATTGTGGTCTCGTGCGCAAGCGCACTTATTCACGCGTGTGCTCAACAAAGGACAAGTAAGGCTGATTGCTTTTGTGCGTTGGTGAAATGTGAATACGAGTACCTTTTATAAGAGATAGGAGCTTTTTTCTGTTATTAGTCATTAATAAGTCATCTTTAATCTGTTGTTGATCGATCAAGTGGGAATATCTATTGACCTTACATGCATTTGGAGAAGCTAACTTATATATTACGGAGAATTTGGGTTAGTTAAATCAACCCTTTATTGCCCATGCAAAGTAATGTTATAACTAGCTAATTTTATGTCTTTTCATCTCCCATTCTCCTAACCAATTAATCATTCACTAATCACATTATTATTGGACAATAATCGAGATAAGTTAGTTAGTCGTTTAGGCAAAAAGTCCGCACACATCTTTTAGAATCGGTGATCAAGTTAGATCTTTAGTTGAATAAGCTCAGGATTACCATATAAATATAATAAAGGCATCTAAATGTTGTTGAATTTGATCCATATTTCATTTGGATCACTGTACTTCATGCATGGATTGTTGAAAGAATATACGTATGTTATACTTGAGGTTTTTTTATTATTTCTCATTATAATTGTATCAAGTCATTATTTTCTGAATAAATTTCATAATTAGAAATTTCATCCCATGCTGCCATCAAAGCTTGCATCGTTTAGTATCAATTGCCAAATAAGCCGTTGATACTCTATTTTTCATGATTTTCGTAATATGGATCATTTCAAGGCTCCGCCCAATTCAAGCTAGCTATGAAATTAAAGTCATGCACTATAATATTAGAGGAATCATATTATTTTCAACATTAGCTAGCTATATAGACAAAGGCGTGCACAACATCGTAGGATATGAATATATAAATCCAAGTATTATTGCTAGTCTAAATTAATAAAGTTAAACTCAACTACAAAACTATGATGATTGATGAATAGCGGGTAGAATACTATACTCCGTACAACATTACAACAGACCAACAGCAATGGCTTTCTTAGAACAAATGTAGTGCAATTTGTTCTATATATGGGTTTACGCAAACGTCTTGTCTACTAGATAAAGTTGATTAGTGGATTTAAAGCAACTTAAATATTTTGAGATAAAGAGCATAATCTCATCAAGGCTAGCCACTTTTGAGCTAAAATTACCCCTATGAAGTTTTGTATAGTTTTCCGCATTAATTGATAATTAATGTCATTAGATGATCAAAACAACCATATTTATCATTGATTAACAAGGGATTATTTCTTTTGTATCATGGCCGACAATTCAAGTGCATCATAAAAAGCTATATAAACTTGCCTTTACTAAAGTATTTGATGTCCCAAATTTTGACATTTGGACTAATACATTCTTTTATCCCTAAATATATACAAACCTTTGACATTTAAAGCACCATTTTTTTTTATTTTTATAAATATCAGATAAAAAATTCTACGCTTTGTATATAATGGGTGTTTGGAAACTACAAGAGCAACTAATAAAAATCAATCCTAAGATCTCTTGAAATCAGAAAAAAAAAACTTTAATCAATTAACATATCCTTCACTCTCACGACAATGTATATATATATATATATATATATATATATATAGGGGGTAAACACATTATTGCTACATTCCATTATGTAAATAATCTTATAACACAAATGGAATGTACATTCCTTTCAAAAAGGGTTAACGTGGGTTAACCGACTTTTATCTCCATGTCCACCTCTTTATATGAACTTTTAACATTGAATTGGTGGAAGCCAAAAATTTCTTCCAACAAATGATGATAGACAGGAACACAATTTTGTGAAAGTTTGAAATGAGGGTTTACAACAATTAAAATTATTATTTAGTTGGACCATTAAAAAGTGTATACCGTGGGACTATCATGTCTCTCCATCAGCTAATTAAGTGAGCAAATGAGCACACAAACGTGTATCTTTCAATTCATCGTTTGTTAAAAATAATACTAGCTACCGAATACTTATTAGTATGAACTTCATTTTTTTCATTGTAACATATGAATATTTATGCCTCATAAAATAAATAAAATATAATAAAAACTGATTTAATCATTACAATTTAAATGATCGTAGAAGTAAAAAAAAAAAAAAAGCATTTAACGTTTTATAATGAGTGTTAATTAAAATTTTGTATATAACAATGAGTTGAATAATATCTGGATTGTTTAAATGCTTTAGTTAATTTGACTTGTGATCACGCTCTTGAATTGCTACCATAAAAGTCATACGTGATGGCAACAAAACTTGGTGGTTTGGATCGATGCCCCTAGTTATTTAATCAGGAGTTAGGAGTCTTAGATTGATAACTACAGGGTGCCTCACTACACACTCGATTGCATCCTTAAAATTTTATTATATTTCTTTTATAAAGAATTTTCAAAATAGGAATATATTATTGGTCTTTTTTTACAATTAATTGGGAGCGTCTTATGACTTTTCGAACCCAAACAATTAGCCTTAGAACTCCCTTGACAAGAAAAGGTAAAATTTGAATGAGTGTAACCTAAAAAAAAAAAAATAACCAAAACTTTGTCAAAATTTCCACCACCTCCGTAGAAAAATTTAAGTAAGGGTATGAATTGATGAACAATGCCACATGGCAATCATTCAAACAACATAAGCAATGACAATTAAAAGTTGGCAAATGAAACTTTTTGGCGCTACTATAATTGGAGTAACATTCTCAGTTGAAAATATAATCATAAATGTGTACGTACAAATATTTGAAATTTTATGATGATTTATATGCGCACGTAGCTAGAACCCAAAAAAATTTAAAAAAAAAAAATGATAGGTAAAAAGTGAATTAGTGGTAGGAAGAAAGAAGATCCGAATCGTACTGCAAATCCATGGAGCTGATCCAACACGGAAACATGTGGATCACCCTGTCAAAAATCCCTTAAGCATTGATTTCTCTCAACTCGATTAATTAAAGTAGTTAATTAATTACCACTGCGTTGAATTTAATATTAAAGTGTTTTATTAGTATTAGTACTAATCCACCTGATGAGTGAGTAAGAAATCACAAGTCAATTTACATATTAATCTCCAAAATTTATATTTAATTTTATTGATTATGTACTCTGAACGTACTCGTACATATTTCTTTTTTTTTTCTTTTCTTCTTTTTTTAAATATGTATCCTAATTGATAAACAACAAGTACATTCTATTTTTCTAATATCAATTTGATTGATAAATTACTTGTTATATACATCCAACTTGCATTGGATGATGGTCAGTTACTTTATAAAACGAGACATGATTATGCCAAACTTACAACTTTAATGTCCTTTAATTTATTCTAATATGACAAATCAGAATTTATAGACAAATCACTATGATCCATCCTTTGAATTAGCAAGATTAAAATGCTCTTTATATAATTAACCAATCACTTTATTGTAATGTGAATTTTCAATATACTTATATGTATTTTACGATTATAGCAACCTGAGTGCATGATGTAACATCACATTGATGTTCCTTTATTTTTTTTTAATCACCCATGCTAATAAATTACATTTTAGGTAAAATTAGCAATCTAAATCATGATTTTTCCAAATTAAAAGCTAAATATAAATAATAATTGTAATAATAATGAAATTAACATCGCAAACACCCTGGGGCCATCTTTATGAAATTGAAGCTAAACTTGTCGAAGTGTGTCTGATTTCAAGTCAAAGCTAGGTCCTCTATGCCTCAAGGTTCTACTTAAGTCATTATATCTTTTTGGTTGGTAAAATGACCCTTTTATAGTTTTATAATAAAGAATAACTTATCAAGGAACGGGGTAACAAAAATGAATATTGATAGGATATAAAACTATTTCTTGGGCCTCAACTATCGGCTTAAGCTTTTGGTTGAATTAATCCTATAATAGGGTATCAGCGCCAGCGTGACACAAAGGTTCCACACTTCAAGCCGAACTAAACTGATGATCGATGCTCAGAAATAGTTTATATACTCTATCAAATATAAAGAGCTGGTTATTGTTATTGTAGTTGCTAATTTGCTATTATTATTGCTATGGTTATTGTTTTTGTTATTGATTATGACGCAAAATCTTTTTATGTATGTTTTTTCATATTGTATCGCTATAAGAAAAGGTCATTTGGACAGTAAAAGTAATCGGTCGCTCGTATTTTAAAACTTAATTAGCTTGTAGCCCAAATTCCAAACGTCTGGTGGTCTGGATAATGAAGAATTGTATATCACCTTTTAATTATATGTCACATGTGGAAGTAACCTGAAGTGGATGATGTACTATCTGAAGGTGGAAACACTTGATGGTAAGAAAGCCTTTTAGGCTAAGAAATCTAAGCAACTGAGTAAGCAGCAAATGGTATGTACGTACTACGTAGTTATGTAATTATCCCAAGTGTAGCTGGTGTGTAATGTATACACTGTAATATGCAATTAATCATGACTCATTAGTATAATGTTAAAAACACTAAATCCATCATATCCTACAATCCTCAATTCGATTCAATCTAATTGTTTAGTCAATTCTAATTACATTGTAATTATGATACTTTTTTTCATTTATACACTACAACAAAACCGCTTTTTTGCGACGGAAAAATTCCGTCGCAAAATCCTGAAATTCCGTTGGAAAATACTTTTGCGACGGAATTCCGTCGCAAACGTGTCGTCGCTAATTCCTTCGTCGCAAAATTTAAGATTTTCCGACGGAATTTCAGGATTTAGCGACGGAATTTTTCCGTCGCAAATTTGCGAGGGAATTTTCCATCACAAAAGTCAGTTTTGCGACGGAATTTTCCGTCGCAAATTTGCGAGGGAATTTTCCGTCGGAGCAAATCTTGAAAATTCCGTCGGAAAATTCCTACTTTCCGACGGAAAATTCCATCGCAAACTAGTGCATAATTTGCAACCATTTAATTTTCCATTTCTTTTGCGACTATAATTTCCGTCGCAAATCTTGAAAATTCCGTCGGAAAATTCCTACTTTCCTACGGAAAATTCCCTCGCAAACTAGTGCATAATTTGCAACCATTTAATTTTCCATTTCTTTTGCGACGATAATTTCCGTCGCAATAGTTGCATTACTCTATTCTTATATGACAATTTGCATATTTCCGTCGGAATTTTGCAATTTCTTTCTAAAATCAAAGACTACTTCAAACCCTAATTTATACCTGCAAATCTTTATGTAGACCAAAAGCCTTTTCCATTCTGTTGCGATGATACATTCCATCGCAAACTATTTAAAACATAAATAAATTAATTTGTGTCTTACAGCTACCATAAAATACTACCATAACAAGTTTAACAATAATAATAATTGCGATGAACTAAACTATATATCATGAAATACAAGAGGCCTAGGTAACTAAACTGGAGTGCCTTCACCTGCGCCACTACCCGAGTCATCTCTGGGGTCTCTACGACGACTCTGGAACGGAGAACAACAGTCAGTGCCGAATCCCTGAATCCGACTCATCAGCTCCTCCATATGCTCTCTGTGTTGGGTGCAGAGGGTATACAGTGTGTTTCGAGAATATCTACAGTTACAGCTTTTGCAGTCTCTGTCCTAAGAACAACTATCTGTATACAAATCCAGACAAAGTTCAGAATTTTAAGGCATTACAATTTGAAAGGAGGGATACTAAAATGTAAACAAGAGCAAGTGCAATGTGCTTTGTAACCAAGAAATTTTGAAAAGAGAAAGAAACCTGATCATAGTCCAAATCAAACTTCATAAATTCAGCGTTGCAGGACTCCACCAAATTTGCCAAACTCTTCAGGTTCCGCACTGGATTACCATTGAAGCCAAGAACCTGACATGTGTAAGCACCAGATTTAAGTTACATGAACAACAAATATCCATCACCTATAAACCAAGTGCTACAACTGAACAGCTATTGCATATACCTGTGTGTTCACAATTTCTTCATACCCAATATTGATGTCAGCTACAAGAACCTGAGATACAACAACAAGTTCTTCATCTTTTGATTGAGGCATTGAATGCAAAAGCTTGTCCAGAAGCTTCACTGGAGCCTCATACTCGTACTCTTTTCCATACTGTCATAATATAAAAAAGGTAAGAGTAATGTATTAGAATAGACTCAATAGAGAAAATAAGGCATAATAGATAAAATCCATACTAGTAATAGTACTCTCTCATAAGCAATAAAAATTCATTGAAACCTAAGTGCCCCACTGCCCCCAACCTGAAAAAAGCCCTACCAGACAAAGGGTAGCAAACAAGGGAAATTATAGAACGTCTACACAGAGAGGGCCATTAATTGGGAGTGAAAATTTTGGAGCCTTGTATGGATGAAGAAGTATATTATTCTAATATATATATGTATATACATGACAAATACCAAATGAAATACATTTCAACTTTCAAACAAGCTAAAGCTACTACAGCCAAAATTATATGCTGGTAAATTATGTTGGGGTGCAGGGGAGGTAGAACAAAGATCAGAGCCAAACCTCAGAACGAAGATATGGACCCGAGACAGTTGTAAAAACAAATCCTGCAACAATATAGTATGATGGAGGTCTACCCTTGCTATGCGCTGGAATGAGTCTCCTGTGAGTACCCAGTTTGATGTTAAAAGTGTGTGTAGCTGAATTACGTAGTACCTTGATTTCAGCCTTGTCTCCAGTATATTTCTGGGATATAAGGTAACTGAAACCAATACGCTCTCCATGCCTAAAAGGAACTGTCAAAAAAAGTCATTATCAGGTTATAATATTCACATACCCTCACTGCTATTTCAACAGGATCCACAATAGATGGTAACCACATTTAATTCAATTATTCAGGTCATGTGCTTCAACAATTATGTAAACTCTCTCCTCTAGAGGAAATTAAGATCACATGTAAGAGAGGGATGGATGGGAGAAGATCATGTCTTTAGCAAATCAATAAAAGCTTTTGAACTAGGATACAATTATCGAATTCAAGTAATCCCATGAAGATTTTAGACATAGGCCCAGCATCTAAGTTTGAATACATGCATGGGAAACAACAATTTGAAAACCTATTCCAAAAGATATGAAACATATATCAATTTATTAAATTAAGTACCAAACACCAAATTTACACGTTCATGTTACTTTGTGAAGATAAACATAGTGTCCAACTAATGAATTATACATTTGATAATATTCAAATGAAAAATATCTGCACTCCAACTACACTAATAATCAAGGTTATGAATTTATGATACAGAGTTTCAGAAGCAAGCAGCAGAATAGGGTTAGGCAAGAGTCGCAAGACAAAGCACAAATTCAATATCATACCAAGAAAAGGAAACAAATGACTGGGCTGCTTAACCATAATAACCATTACAAATTAATAATAAAAGGAAATAAAATAGCAAAACTGAACACAGGAAGACTAGAGATGCAAAAGAACAAGATGAACTTGATGCTACTTTGCACCGTTTAAGCAATGAGCAACAAAGGTGTAAATAGTACACATTGAACTGCTCAATAGTACACAGTTGCAATCCTAAGTATACTTCTCAAATTTGGTGCCTAACCCAACAAACAGCCACCACACTGCCTCACTCAACCAGCCACAGAGAACCCAACAAACAGCCACCACCAGCCATCTCAAAACAAGCTGCACAAAACTGCATTCAGCAGTGTTCAGCTACACAATACTGCAGAATTTAAAACTCTCAAAACAGCCACTACAATTGAAAAAACTGCTACAAAGGGTTGCACATACAAAGCAACAACATTTCGAAAAGTTGGTGTTGGGAAGCAACAACATTGCAGGTACTGCATTTCCATACACCAACCTTGCAAGTATACAAACAAATACATTCGCATTTGAGATAATACGGATTTCCATACACCAACATTGCAGGTATACCTTGCAAGTATACCTCATTTGAGATAATACGGATTTTGTAAAAACTTGACAAACAAATACTTCAAAAATCGTCCAAGAACTTGAGAAAAAATACGCATTTTGTAAAAATACTCCATTTCTTCACTAGCTTATTTGTTCTTGATGTATTTTGTAAAAATACGCATTTTACCGACAAAAATTGAGAAACAATGAAAAAATACAAGCAAAAATGATTGACACCCTTTAATTCCAAATTTTTGAGCATCAAAAATTCAAAGTAATCAATTAATTACATCACAACTATTACTAATCACAAAACATGATAATAAGCAACAACAGTAAAAGAAAAATTAAAAAAAATTAATTCGGAAAAACAACAAATCAAAAAAAAAAATTAATTCGGAAAAACAAACAGAAATGGGAATAATTTAGAAAAAAAACAAGATTTAGAAGTACTAACAAACAGCAAAACAAACAGCAAGATTTAGAACATAAATTTAAATGAAGAACATAAAACAAACAAAAAAAAAACAAGATTTAGAAAAAAGGGAATAATTTAACTTACCAAAATGAAAAAATGGGAAGCAAGAACGACGAAGAAGAAGCCGACGAAGGACGGCGAAGAAGAAGAAGAAGACGGCGAAGAAGAAGCAGCAACGACGAAGAAGAACAAGACGGCGAAGAAGAAGCAGCAACGACGAAGAAGAACAAGACGACGAAGAAGAAGAACAAGACGAAGAAGAAGAAGAAGAAGGGAAGAAGAAGGAGCCGCCGACTGAGGGAGTGTAGAGGGAGTAAGGTTTGAGGGAAGAAGAAGGAGTTAGGTTTTTCTTTTTTTTTTTTGCGCGACAAAACAATTGTAAAAAAGCAAAATTAATTCTGTCGGGATTTTGCGACGGAATTTCCGACGGAATTTATTCCGTCGCAAAATTCCGACGGTAAATTCCGTCGTAAAATTAAATTTTTCATCACAAATTCATTAAATTTTGTAAAAACTTTTGTAGGAAAATACCGACGGAAAATTCCGTCGCAAAAGTAATAATTCCGTCGCAAATTTGCGACGGACTAAAATTCCGTCGTAAATTACCGATTTTGCGACGGAATAACATTCCGTCGCAAAATTCCGTCGCTAATAAGCTGTTTTCTTGTAGTGATACTCCAGGGGCCGGGATTAGTCGAATTTACATTATTATAGTCAATTTTGTTTTTATTGAACTAGTTTATTAAAAATTTATTTGAACGACAACGTTTAACGAAATAAACAAAATAATAGATTGGACATGTCTAATATCGTTACTTGGAAATTAAAGTTGGGAATGCCAAATTTATTTAATAAATAACAAAATCACATATTGGCTTTCCATTCGTTTATATGTCAAATATATGGGTAGTATTTTTATTTTTCGCCACACTTCTATAGTGTCATATTTATATTTCATCAAAAATAAGAAAAACTCATATTTGGAGGGTGCATAGGACACTCCTTAAAATATCGCCGTCAAGCGTCGGCATTCAAATAAGTCTGTTTAATAAAACTTATCTTGGTTCACATCTACATAAGTCTATTAAGCGTGACGTTCACATAAGTCCGTAGACATAACCAAGGGGTTGTGATTTCGGAAATACCTGTGAATGAGGGATGATAACAAGCTGTTAGAGGTTGAAATCGGTCGTGGAGAGTTGTGTTGTGACCCAGGACACGTGGTACAAAGACAGGGTGGAAATAAGACGGAGCCCGAGATAGCCCTCCTGAAGCGAAAAACAAAGGCTATGATTTACGATTTTCAAAAGTTCCGGGGTTCCGAAAAAATTCAAAGATATTACATGATGTCCCTATGGTTAAATTAGGAACCTTAAGCAGATAATCTGGGTTGAAAAGGCCATAAGAATATCCTAGGAGGGCAAAATAGCTATTATTCTCTTCTTTTGAAATATCTTTAAAAGAAGGATGTTAATAATTTTTTAGAGGTCGAAATTTGTTGTGGGCAGTTCTCTATTGACCAAGTACACGTGGTAAAAAAAAGGTGGAAACAAGACGGAGCCCGAGCCCGAGGTAGCCCTCCTAAAGCCAAAAACAAAGCCTATAATTCAAGATTTTCAGGGGTTTCAGGTTCCCGAAAAAATATCAAAATTTTTAAAAGGTGCTCCTATGGTCAAAATAGGAACCATGAGCAATTAATTAGGGTTGAAAAGGCCATAAAATTATCCCGGAAGAGAAAAAAAGTTACTATGCCCTTCCTTCGAAATATCTTTGAAAGAGGGATGATAACATATTTTTAGAGGCGGCTGAAATCGAACGTGTGGTGACCCAGAATATGAGGTGAAACACATGGTGGAAACAAGATGGAGCCCGCACTAGCCCTCCTAAAGCAGATAAAAAAAGGCTATAATTTATAATTTTCAGACGTTCTGAGGTTCTGGAAGAAAAAATTACATGGTGCCCGACCCCTATAGTCAAAATAGGAACCCGAAGTAGCTAATTGGCGTTGAAATGCCATAAGAATGTCTCGGGAAAAATAAAAAAGCTATTTTTCTCTTCTTCCGAAGTATCTTTAGAAGAGGGATTATAATAAGTTTTTTAAGTCGAAATATCGTGAGGAGTCTTATGGTCACCTAGAGCACATGGTAAAAAAACAAAAACGAAAACAAAAAACAAAAAAACAAAAAAAAGGATGAAAATAAGGTGGAGCCTGGAACAACCCTCCGAAAATCGAAATTGAAAGCTATAAGTCACAGTTTTTAGATTTTTTAAGGTCGCGGAAAAAATTCCAAAATTTTTTAATCTGTTCCCATAAGGTGAAATGCATGAGGATGAGGCCGTTGAATAGCTTGTCGATCAGGATCCAAAAGGTCATAATTAAGAAGGTACTGTAAGAGCAAAAAAAGACTATTTTGGCCTTATTTCGAAACTTTTTTTAAGTTTTTAATTAAATGTTAAAATTGAGTCTTGATATATGTTAAATTAGTTAAAGATAAATCAAGAAAACGAATTGAAAGAAAAATTATATTCCCTCAATCTTTTTTACTTGCTACATCCACTTTTTCACATCTTCCAAGATGTAACTTATAAAATTAATATCTCGATTTTGGTATAATAAAAAATTATAAAAATTATATTTTTGGAAAATATATACATCGAAACGAATCAAATAAGATATCCATATAACTATGTTTTTCGTTACACATTAATCACTAAAGTGAGTTAAAATAACGGTGTGGATAATGTCAAAAACCCTAATGTAGCAACTAAAAAAATACCGAAAGAGTATTAAATAATTATGCAATCTTAAAAGTAAGTAAGAATTATAGAACACGTGACTACCATAGTGGTTTGGCTTTGGTTTAGGTAGGCTTGATTAATTGGTTGATTAACAATTTAACCAATAATAATTAAAAAAATGGTTGATGAACATTAACTTAAGGAATTATGTCTCCAAAGGACAGACAATAAAAAAGGTATGCCTAATTGCCTAGAAAAAACACAAAATAAAAGGCTAGAACGCCGGTGCTTTAATTTTGATGAAAGTTAAGGGAAAATTTTCAAAGAACTTTCTTAATATATTATTAAAAAAACTTAACATCCTTCGCTCTTACTTTCTTTCTTCAATTCAAGCCTTTGCTTTAATATTCATGTCATATACCTCATAATCTCAATTAGTAATCTTTTGATTACATATATTATGATGCCTTAAGGTCTGTTTACTTCAGCTTAAAATTCATTCAATTCAGTTCAGCTTTTTTCCTATTTTGCTATTCATTAATCCTTCATAAAAAACTTTCAGTTCAGTTTCAATCAGTTCAGTTCAATTCAATTCAGATGTTTTCAATTGAAGTAAACAGACCCTTAATGTGTGTTACTTCATTAGTTAATCTTTAATTGGTTTAATATCTTTTATGATGTTCTAGAAGGCCTTTAGACAAGCTAAGAATAGAATAATAATCACTCTTTAATCAAGATCTAAACCAAAATTAAAGCTATGTGGTTTAATTTAATTATACCTACCTGCTCCATGGTGAAATTGAATAGATTGTGAATTGAATTATACCTACCTGGCTCCATGGTGCAATTTTATATACTCCATTAATTATGATCCATCAACTATAATAAGCAATTTATCCGAGACATGTACTTCTTTTGTTTGAGATCCCCACTATTAGTTTACTTAAATGTTGAATAATTTTATAAATTACAAATCAAAAAAGTATGAATATATATGAACATATCAAATTAAAAATCCAATACAGAATTGACAAGCACAAAATAAATTATGATGCATGTAGTTATGGTTATGGATCATATATATATATATGGTTCATGTAGCCGACCCCAATTTTTGAGATTAAGGTTATGTTTGATTGATTGATTGATTAATTGATATATATATGTATATACATGTTGATGATGTGTCTTGAGCCAAAGCTTTTTCTAATGTTGGAACGAATCGTGTTTTGAGTGAAGCTACTAATGCCATCGGGAACAATATTATTGGAGTTTGATCATACAATTAAATGACTATTTATTCACGGATGGTCTTAAGACTTATTAATTAAAAAAACATTTTGATATAACATCATTTCCATGAAATGTTAAGCAAGCAAAGCCATGCATGCACATTCCATGCAATTAAATTTTCAATTCAACCAATTTCCATCCATCTTACGGAGTACCAAAAATACTCATTTAAAAAACGAATTAGCAAGTTTTACAATAGGCAATAAGCCAGTAATAGAGTATGCATTTTTCGAAAGCATTTAATATTTTGTATTTGAACTAATTAATCTGCTAACAAAAAAAAAAAAAAAAAAAAACGGTTACACACAACTAATCCAGCCTAAAACACCATTTAGATTCTGTACTTTTTGGCATGAAGTGAAATTATCTGTGCTAATTTAGGCAGTTGGAAAGAGGCTACTAATATTAGAATATATATATACGTCCCTTTAATTTAACCAACATATTAGGGCACAAACCCATATGTTGATATGCATAATGCATTTACAGGACGTATTATATATTATATTCATCAACAACTCACAAACAGAAACATTTGGAAATAAAAAAGATATTAAGCTAAGAGAGTTTTGCTGGGTTAGTACCTTAAAAAAAGATATAGTTTTTGGCTTTTATCAAGGTTGATGACTATATCAAATCATCAATGCATGGATGCCAATTATTATTAGCTGATCACTAATAATAGATATAATAAAGATCGAAGACTACCTGATTGAAGGGAAGATAATATACTATTATGTATCCTTAATCAATTATCTATGTATTTCTTTACAAATATTTTGGAAGAAAAGAGGGGTCGTTTTTTGTTTTTATTTTATTTTTTTTAAATAATTTTTTGACAATTGAACTATAATATCATAGTTTAATAAGAAAAAATCAAACAAAAGTCAAAGATAATATACGAAGTTAGATACATTATGACAACTGATTCACGTGCTCTCAACAGTGTTATGCACACACCCAATCCATATATACCTCTTGGGGTGCGGATATCAACATCCGATTTTTTTTTTTTTCATAGAAACATCTAATCCATTACCTTTAAAATGTAACTTTGGCATCTAATTTCTATATTGATTGTTTGATTAGATAATTGCTCAAAATAAATGACAAATTTTATATTTATATAACTAGAAAGTGGAGCGATAAGATAGATAATAAGAGGGGGAGCAATGAGATGGAAACAACATTCCAACAAGAGACTGGTGTATATCTCAAAGGGCCACGTTCGTGTACCCTCTTAACAGTTAACATTATGGGATACCCCCTCGCACCCCCATGTGCTTTACCGTACACTTACCCTTTTTTAATTTTTAAAACCTAATTATTATCCTTAATTATATTAACTCTATAATTGCCTGTTAGCAATAGTCAATAAACTGAAGTGTGTATTACTAATCAATACAATTATACATTAACTTAATATTATTTTTATTGCTAAAAAAAAGTCATAGCACAGTAGCACACTATATATTGCACACAAATGAGGAATTTAAATTCGAGCTGCAACCTATAGTGAATAATAATTCTCTATAATCTTTTATTAAAGCAAGATATCTTTAATGTAATTAGATTGGTCTTTAAAGCGGCCTAATGATTCAATTGAAGATTTACAAACTATTGTCTTCTTCAGCTAGTTTAATTAGCTGAAATATAAGAGATGAGAATGATATTGAAGGGTTTAGGATACTCAATTGTGGTCTTTATTTCTATTTTTAAACATAAGGTTATATCCTATAGGTTATTATCAAAAAATTCATGAAAAATGAAAATACATTAAAATTGTCCATTGAAACTACTAATGTAATATTGAATTGTTGTTATCATGTATGTGTTGATATATGTACATATCATTATTCAAAAAATGTATGTAATCAAATCCTTTAAATTTAATTTCGTTTGGTATAAATGTTAATTTTTTTTTTTTCATTATCAAAATTAATGGATAATATATGAGAAAGTACAAAGTATTAGATAATTCATTTCATAACATGATATGTAAAAGACGGAGTAACATATACAAATAGTGCGTAGTGTACTTCGTAATACACCCTATGTTATGTTGGTGGCTCCAAACTTGAAAAATAGTGGGATTATTATACGGAGTACATAAAAATTTTCCTATCATTTTGTCTTCTACTTGGCAAAAAATTATTAATTAATTTTGTTTATTTGCATTAATAGGGGTGGATATAACCCAACATAGGGTATTAATAATTGAATAAAACTTTCATAAATGCTTACACGTGTGATTTCTATTTTATTTTGTCGTTATTGAAAACCATAGGAGTATCTACTAACTCCAAAGCCTCTCATCCAACTCACAACACGAGAACCCGTGGGTCATTCTCATCATACAATGCAATACTCGATCCACTTATGATTCATATTGGCCGTTGGATCATCTCAATTTGCTACTCCATGTTTCATCTTTCAGTTTTTTTGTTCATCAACTTTCCACCTTAAATTGAGTTGTAATTTATTAAAAATTAGAGGATGAACTACTATAAAAATTTGATTTTATCTATCTCAAGTGACAAGTCAGGAAGTTGAGCTATTTTGCTGAATCAGCATCCTTACTAGGCCAACCTGATCCAGGTTAGCGACAAATGGCAACATATATATACACACTTGGATAGTAGGGAAAATACATGAAAACCAAAGCTTCACTTGAAATGTAGGAAAATCCTTTACAAATCATAATAAATTCAATCAACTGATCAATTCATTTTGACGCAAAAGAATATGGCCTACGGGAAGCATTGGATTCAAACTTGACGTACCACACATGTTTCACATACTCTCTTCTTTCTAAGTGGATTTTTTGAACATTTTGGATTGAAAACACCCGTAAAGCCAACGTAAGATATTGTCACTTCATCAATGTAGATCTAATCTAATATCATTATTGCCCACCAAAATTTAGTTATTAGACTAATACTTCATATATTTATTGATAGGTCATAGACATTCACCTAAAAAGTTATCAGTTCTTTTTTTTTAACTATACTCAATTGTATTATAAAAAATTTATAATTCTAAAAGACTTAAATTATTCAAACATATATGTGATTATGAAACTGTATTTTCAAATTGATATATATATATATGGAGTATCAGGTATATATATATAGATAATATGTAGTTATAAGATTAAGTAAAGTTATTAGAATATTGTATGTTTCACTACTTAGAATATTTATACTAATTAACTCCGGTTTTTTTTTTCTTTAATTATTGTAACATATAAATATTTTATGCCTCAAATTTAAAAAATTTATTTAGTTAGTTGCAACATAAAACCCGAAAGTGTAGGGTTTGTTTAAAAAAAATATTTTTCCTTTCTAAATTCTTACCACAAACACACATCACAGTTCACACATGCAACATCATAGTATAACAGTGTAACAGAATCGCATCGTCACATAAAACACGACTACAGTTCATTTTTAAAACCAAAAAAGAAAATTAAAATAAGAAAAAAAAAAAAAAAAAAGCCATACTATTTATATGGCCTCACCATCTTACTCCCTCCCATATTTCTTTTCTCTGCATTTCATTCCTCTCTTTTTTTTTTTTTTTTTTCCTTTCTCTCCCCATAAAAAAAACACAAATAAAAATGAAGACTCACCCAAAAATAGAAATAGACAACATACGAGCAATCAAACTGCTCGGAAAAGGAGCAATGGGCACCGTATTTTTAGCCCACGATCAAATCTCCGACCCTAAAGGAAATTCCCCTTTTGCCCTCAAAGTTGTCGAAAAATCTCTTCTCCACCTCAAGCACAACGACGCTGAACGTCGAGCTAGGTGGGAAATGTCTGTTTTATCCTCCATTAACCACCACCCTTTTCTCCCTACCCTTTTGGGCCATTTTGAGACCCATGAGTTATTGGGCTGGGCCGTCCCTTTTTGCTCCGGTGGTGATTTGAATGTTCTTCGTTACAGCCAAAACGACCATGTATTCAGCGTTTCGGCTATTAAATTCTATTTGGCGCAAATTGTGTGTGCGCTTTCCCACCTTCATTCCATGGGAATCGCTTACCGTGACTTAAAGCCTGAGAATGTCCTCGTTCAGGCCTCTGGTCACGTGACTCTCACGGACTTTGATCTTTCTAGGAAACTCGCGTTTCGTAGGAAGAAACCCTCCAGTTTCGGGTCTTCCGAAAAGAATACTACGTTTCGTGAGTATATTAAGCCTCCACCACCTCCACCTCCTCCACGGAGGAATAACCTGACCCGCATTTTAAATTACGGGTCGGGCCTGGAGCCGGGCCTACGAAAGGTCAAGTCTGCCCGCGTTTCGCCCAGGAGGGCGAGTTTTGCGGGCGGGAAACGATCGAACTCCTTCGTGGGTACGGAGGAGTACGTTTCACCCGAGGTGGTTAGAGGAGAAGGACACGAGTTCGGCGTTGACTGGTGGGCGTTGGGGATTCTAGCGTACGAAATGTTGTACGGAAGGACGCCGTTTCGCGGGCAAAACAGGAAAGAAACGTTTCGAAACGTGCTCATGAAACGGCCGGAGTTTCCAGGCCAACGGACGGCTCTCATTGACTTGATCGAACGGTTGCTGGAGAAAGATGCGAATAAGAGATTGGGTCATTTTAGGGGTGCGGAGGAGATTAAGGAGCATGAGTTTTTTAATGGACTGAAGTGGGACCTACTAATGGAAGTTGAACGTCCTCCCATTGTTCCGTCATCGGAAGTGGTTGTTTTAACGGACGTTGTAACGTTCGACGTTAGGGAATATTTTAATAAACAAAAGGCGCCACCGTCTTTGCCACCTTCTCCTGAGCGATCATCATCGTCAATGTCGGAAGATGACGCTGATATTTCATTAACGGAATTCTGACAGATGGAATTTGTAGCAGTTAGTTTAATTTTTAGGTGTTTTTTTGTTTTTTTTTTTTAAGTGTATATAATAAGGTAAAAAAATAATGAGTAAGGGTAGTTTAGGGATTGTGTTATAAGTGTTGAAAATATTTAAGGGGTGTATAGTAATTTTGGTAATCTAGTTTGGTCAGGTGAGAGATGCACATAAGTTGCTTGGTTTATTGTCTTTTTTTTTTTTTTTTTTTTTTTCTTTTTCCCTTGGTTTTTTAATTTTTTATTTTTAGGCAAACAAAAATTAAAAATAAAAAAACAGCACTTTTTGATTACCAATTGGAATTGATGAGAATTAGTGGTAATTTGTAGATTAAAATGGAATAGAATAATTGTTAATTATACTCATCTCTTCTTTTGAGATATTCCTCGTGTTGGCCATCATGAAGGTTTAGGACAAATTATGGGATCCATTTGATCATGATTATGGGCACTATAGTAATTTCACAACAAGGAAGAAATGCTTTAAACAATACATTTAGAAATTGACTTAATTTATCCTAATCATATTTAAACTCAATTCGAGTCTATGTTTTGAATCAGATTGTGATAGAGGATTTCTTTAATTAATATTAGAGCTTGAGTAATGTACTTTGATTTTAATGAGTTTCGTCTAGCATTAAAGCTTGAAGGATCGCTCTAATTGTTCTCACAATGGTAAGGAGTGATGTAATGATAGTGTTGTATCATTATTAGTGGGTACAAAGAAAGATAATTGAGTCAATAAGCAATTATTAGGGAAATAGGACATTGGCTATTTCAGATTAACAATAATAATAATAGTAATAATCAAAGACATTATTATTAAAATGACAATATATATATATATTTCCTTAAGATTAACAATAATTATTCTTCTTATAATTATTGAATATAGTTTTTGACGACGAAAAATTATTGTACGCTTACTAGCTAGATTCAAATTGACTAGATTTTTACAATGACTAAAATTACAACAATATAAGGTTGTTGTGTGAATAAAAGTGGAGAATAGAGAATATGCAACTTTGTTAACTTTGGATGGCTTTATTGGTTAATTTTAGCTTCAAAGTAGTCAATGTAATTAATCAACTTATTACGAGGACAAAGTCACCTTGCTTTGGGGGTTTTGCTTCTCCTTTTACACAAAGAAATAACAAAGCATAATGCAAATTAAAGTTGTAAAGATATTCAAAGGCCATCATTTGAAGATATGTGACTGCCAAACATATGTATGTTAGAGGTCTTTAAATAGACACCACATATGATATGTGACTGCCAAACATATACTACATNATTCGATCGAATATATCATTGCTGTAATTATCAAAATGAATATATAGTAATTATGCATCATGTAACAAGTTTTTGCTTAAGGACAATGTTATGTGTACTTCTTATATGATGTACTGTGTTCCTAGCTAATTAAAGGGTTGCATTTTACACTAATGAGTAATGAACTACGCACTACATGATCATTATTACACCGATCAAATTGTATGTCATTTTGTCATAAATTTACAATTATTTATATAATGGATGTTACAATTTAATTTCAATACATTATGTTTTTATCAATGGGGGAAAAAGATGTTTATGAATAGTTATATATCATAATTTTAGTTTCACTAGCTATCTAGGTTGATTGCAATGTTTGATATTGGCACATAAATAAAAATGATTAAAATGACAAAAAAAAAAAATGTTACTTATATTAGTACCTAAGGTTAACCTATGCCAATTATTGGATCATATCAAAGACAAAATAAGATTGAATTAATATTCAAACAAATAAAGATGATCCCACAAATCTAGCTAGTTTCAACTCATATAATTAGACTAAGCTAGCTAGAATAGAGTAGTCACATGTAGCTCCGTCCTCGATCAATTCCTCATCACAATTAATAATAAATATTAATTAGCTATGTTCCTATTCTAATTATTTCTTAGATAACGGCACAACGCCTTGAATTATTAATGTTTTAATTTAATTAGTTTGCCTTTCAATTATCTTATGAAGTATTTCAGTTCAACTGATCCATTATTATGTTTTAAGAAAGCCTCAAATCTCAACTCTCCATATAACGAACAAACTAGAAATATCTTATTATTTAACAAAGAAAGGAAAAAGAAACATAAATAAGTTTTTTTTTTCTTTTCCTTCACTTTTTTATTCCATAAAATACTTATAAAAATAAGCAATAATTAAAATTAATTTATAAAAAATAAAACTTTTAATTTGATTACGTACAAAGATCATAAAAGAATGCTACAAAGTGACTTCTTCATTAACAGAATTAGAAATTTGACTTATAAAAATTTTAATAATTATTTTTCCTGAAAAATTTCATATATAAACAACAATAATTATATTATGCGAATTGAAATATATATATTAGTGTTTCATGGTAATGGACAAAGAAACAAAAAAAAAAAAAAAAAAAAAAAAAAAAAAAAAAAA
>PYUH01003976.1:52528-107189 GCA_016808085.1 Suaeda aralocaspica
TCGATTTAGTTATGGATCTACTATAAGAATGTTGCAAACATTCATAAAGTGAAAGGGCTATACTATGAGCTAAAACTATACATTAATGTACCTCTAGGATACGATAAAAGCTAACGTTGGTGTAGATGATTCATTTAATGATTATAGCCTCATAGTTTGTTTTGGTTCATGTTCATTCAATAGTATAGCAGGTTGAATTGAATTTTTCATCCTTTAAGGGGATTTTCTAACATGGTCCCTCGAGATAATATGCTCGTTTTCTATTGCAAGATTTGGGAAATTCCTTATTACTGATATAAGCAAGTGCATGTGATTTATTATATAGAAATATTTAAGAAAATGGTCCCCTTTAATACGCATTTTCCTACTTTAATATATTCTATAGCTATAATATAGAATATAATACGTAGTACAATGTTTTATATATGCGGAGTACCATTTTGCATTTAACAAAACGAAAAAAAAAAAAAAAAAAAAAAAAAAGAATATATATGTTATTGTTTGGTTTTGTGCCAATTTTGTAAATATTGCTCTGACCTTACTCATATATATACACAAAAAAAATAAGATAAGCAATTTTTTGTTTTAGACAATAAATCATGTTATTTAAAATATACGTAGTAAAAGAAGTGAATGAATGGTAAAGAGACCTAATTTTACATAAACAAATAAAAGCAGATTTTATTTTATAAACCTAGTAAAAAATTAGTAACTAAGTAGAATGAAGTATGTTACCAAAGGAAAAGGTATAGGCACAAATCAACTGTGGCTCAATGAAAATGTTTTTGAAATTTCACAATATTTTTCTATTTAAGCCACAAATGGGTATTATCAAGTCAAATTAGTCATGTTATCACAAATATTTATCAAGTCATAATGTACCTTATTCAATTAACAAAATCCTTCAGTAATTGTAAATTCAAGTATATACAGGATAGAAAAAAATCAAGTCAAAATGACATAATAAAAGTGTCGCAGTACAATAACAATACAATTGGAACTTGGAAGCTAAAACACTATATGTGTCTAAATGAATTATGATAGGTTAGTTTTGGCACATTATAAAAATATGCTACAAGACAACAGTCGTACAATGTGAAACATTATGTGGAAATTTTTTAGATCAGAATCAATGAATCATCATACGCACGATACTAAATTTATATGAAAGGTAAAATATTCAATTACATTCGCATAAATTTAGGCTCATATGCCTCGTGGAAAACAAATTATAAATTTTGTGTTGAGCTATATGGAGTAGCGTACTATTTATTTATTTATTTTATTTGTTGATAAATATTTATTTATTAATATAGGATTAGTATTTTACCTTGCTTTTACGGCAAAGTGCGTGCAAAATCGTCCACATTTGAAATTTATAAATCAAGAGAACTGTCTTTCTCAATAATATAAACCACTTACTTTTGCTTTCATGCATTGCCCGTGACAATCTCTAGTTTTAATTTAAATTGAAATTGTACTTATTAGCTTCCCAGGAACCAAACATATTCGATCCTAACGATGTTTTGTTTTATCCAATTCCCAGGCAGGGTATAGACCAACTCATCCATCTATTATCTTATGTGGAATAGACTTAATTAACAACAGTATATAGACATATACACTACAATTCATAATATCCGCAACAATTGATTATTTTTTGTCAGATATAAATAGTTTAATTGTTGCATATTATATAAAACGAAGGTAACAATAACAAATTAGCAGTCGAAACTATAATGAACGGCGAATAAAAGATACGATGAGTGAAATAAAAATAAAGCAGGCATTACCTTATTGAGGATCAACTCAATTAGAAGGTTAAACTTGTTATTGAAGCTCATAAATAGGTTTTATATATAATGTTATAGGCTATTGTATGAATAAAGTAGTATGGTATAATAATGGTTAAGAATCTCGAAACTAGATATGTAATATTATAGGCTTATTTTAAGGTTGATAATTTGATGGTGCTTTCACCAAGTAAGGGCCTGTTTACTTTATGTTAAAATCAGTTCAGTTCAATTCAACTCTTCTTTTATTTTGCTCATCATTAATCCTTAATAAAAACTTTCAGTTCAATTCTGTTCAGTTCAGGTGTTTTTAGTTGAAGTAAATAGGCCCTAAGTAAAAGGATGAAAATCATTATCAAACATAAATAACCTAAGGGTCTGTTTACTTCAGCTTAAAACCAATTCAGTTCATCTCTTCTTTTATTTTGCTAATCATTAATCCTTAATAAAAGCTTTCAATTCAGCTGTTTTCAATTGAAGTAAACAAGCTCTAAGTTGGCTTAATTAGGAAAAGTCATGTTGTTAACATTAATATCATTAGAGAAATTCCTAGTTTCTAACTGTTAGATGCAAACTTATGCACAATTATAATTATACTAAATAATTGGTATGAAAATATGTTTTTCTTCTACTAATTACTCTGTATATTCGATCATTTATCTATGAATTACACAAATCAGAGGATAATAGCCTTTAATTAACGCCTTCCGAGGGGTGGGCCTTCTCGAGACTCGCTTTATTTTCGCACTTTACTACGTGCTATGGACTACCATAGAACTCCTTACGATCGGTCTTGGCCCCTAAAAACCTGTTATTATTCCTCTTATAGCCTTTTTCAAACAAGGGAAAAAGAACTATCTTCACCTTGTTAACGCCTCCCGAAGGGCCTACCCTGAATCCGTCTTATTTTCGCCCTATTTTTCACTGCATGCTATGGGCCACCACAGAACCCCCTACGATCGATCTCGGCCTTTAAAAACCTGTTATCATTCCTCTTATGATCTTTTCCAAATAAGGAAAAAACAATTATTTCAAGGACCCTATGAAAACCCGTTATCGTCCCTCTTAAGGCTTTTTCACCCAAATCAATCGCTCTGGGCTCATATTTTAACTATACAAGCACCGCAGAGAGTTTTTGCCAACCTTTTTCCCGGGACCCCGAAAACTCAAAAAACAGTGGATAATAGCCTTTGATTAAGGTATCCCGAGGGGCCTTCCCGGGCCCGTCTTATTTTCACCCTATTATTTCATCGCGTGCTATGGATCAACACATAACTCCCCATGATAAGTCTCGGGCCCTAAAAACATGTTATCATCCCTCTTGTGGCATTCTCTAAACAAGGGAAAAACAACAATTTCAAGGACCCTAGATAAACTTGTTATCATCTCTCTTTAGGCCTTTTTCACAGCAAATCGACTGGTCTAGGTTCATTTATTAACCACACAAACACTCAGAAGGGTTTTTACTAACTTTTTTACGGCACCTTGAAATCCCGAAAAACAGTGGATAATAATTTTGATTGAAGCCTCTTGGGAGGCCTTCCTAGCACTGTCTTATTTTCACATAGTTTTTTCACCGCGTGCTATGGATCAAAACAGGACTGCTCAAGATCGATCTCGACGCCTAAATACCTGCTATCATCCCTTTTATGACTTTCTCCGAACAAGGGAAGAACAATTATTTCAAGGACCCTATAAAAACTTATTGTCATCACTCTTTAGGCCTTTTCATCACAAATTGATTAGTTTGGGGATTTATATTTTAACCATACAAGCACGCAGGGGGATTTTTGACATTTTTTTTTCAGGAACCTTGAAAACTCAAAAAACTATGGATAATAGCTTTTGACGGAGGCTTCTCGAGGGGCCTTTCCGGGATTCATCTTATTTTCACCCTGTTTTTTCACCGCGTACTATGGATCAACATAGGACAACTCAAAATTAGTCTCGGCCCCTAAAAACCTGTTATCATCCTTCTTATGGCCTTCTCTAGACAACGCAAAAAAAAAAATTTAGGGTTCCTATAAAAGTGTATTACCATACCTCTTTAGACCTTTTCACCACAAAACTGATTGATCTGGGTTCATATTTTAACTATACGTGCACCCCGGAGGATTTTTTCCAACTTTTTTCTTGAGACCCAGAAAACTCAAAAAACAGTGGATAATAGTCTTTGATTGAAGCCTCACGAGGGGTTTTTCGGGGCCCCATCTTATTTTCGCCCAATTTTTTTTACTGTTTGCTATGGACCAACTCAGGACACCGCATGATCAATCTCGACCCCTAAAAACGCTATTATCATCTCTCTTATGGCCTTCTCCGAACAAGGGAAAAACAACTATTATTTCAGGGACCTTAAAAAATTTGTTATTATCACTCTTTAGGCCTTTTCACCCCAAAGTGACAAGGTTAGGTCCATATTTTAACCATACGGACACCCCGAAGAGTTCTGCTAGCTTTCTGGGCCCCGTCTTATTTTTGCCTTGTTTTTTTTACCGTGTGCTATAGACCAACGCAGAACTCCCTACGATCGATCTCGACTCTTAAAAACCTGTTATCATCCTTCTTATGACCTTTTCCGAAGAAGGGAAAATAACTATTTTCTTGGGGCCATCTGAATACCTATTAGCGTCCCTCTTTTGGCTTTTCAATCCAAATCACTTGATTTGGGTTGATATTTTCACTATATGGGCAACCCAGAGGGTTTTTACCAACTTATTTTTGGGACCCCGGAAACTAAAAAAATAGTGAATAATAGTATTTGATTAAGGCCTTCCAAGGAGCCTTCTCGGGAACCACCTGATTTTCGCGCTATTTTTTCATCACGTGCTATGGACCACTACAAGACTCTCCACAACTGGTCTCGACCCCTAAAAAACTGTTATCAAATAGCCTTCTCTAGACAAGGGAAAAACAACTATTTCTGGGAGCCTCTAAAAACCTGTCATCGTCCGTCTTAAGGTCTTTTCACCCTAAATCACCGGGTTCATATTGTAACCATATAGGCACCCCATAAGGTTTTTGCCAAGATTTTTTTTTCCGAGACCCTGGAAACTAAAGAAATAGTGGATAATAGCCTATGGTTAAGGCCTCCAGAGAGGGCTTCCCAGGCCTCGTCTTATTTTCAGCGTGTTTTTTGACCCCGTGCTATGGACCAATACGAGATTCCCCGTGATTGGTCTTGGCCTTTAAAAACCTGTTATTTTCGCTCTTATAACCTTCTTCAAACTGAACAAGGGAAAAACAACCATTTTAGGAATCCTGTAAAAAGTTTTTATCATCCCTCTTTAAGTCTTTTCTTCCCAAATCGCTTGTTCTGGGTTCATATTTTAACATGAATTAGTAAATTTATGTCACTTAAATTGTTACGGGGTAATCCACATACAATAGTTATGTACATGTAATGCTAGACTGCTAAGGGCCTGTTTACTTCAGCTTCATTAAAATCAGTTCAGTTCAGTTCAACTCCGTTTAGTTCAGTTCAGTTCAGTTCAACTCTTCTCTTATTTTGCTACTCATTAATCTTTCATAAAAAAAACTTTTAGTTCAGTTCAATTTAGCTTTTTTCAGTTGAAGTAAATAGGTCCTAAGACTCCCTTCAATCCATAACAGATTGCAATTAAGTCGCATGCTCCAACAGTACTATAAATAGATACTAGTATATATGTTTGAATGGCAAGAAATTACTACAGAAATAAAAATATACTACTTATGTTTCTTATTAATTGCAACACTTAAATTTTTTATATTTTACTAATAATACCCAAGTGTAAAGTGTTGCAACTAATTAGAAACATAGTTATAACGTATATGAATAGAGATTATGCATATAAAAAATCCTGCCGCAAATTGACTTAAGCAAGAAGGGGGAAAAAAAAAAGTCATTTTCAGATGAATGTACGTTCGTCGATCTATCATAGATCACACCACCGTTAGAGGGTCCTATCAATGATAAAGTACAGTACAGTTCCAAACTAATAGTGACCAACGAACAGACCATGGTATAGTTCTCTTGTAATTTAATTTCGGCCCTTTTAATTTCACTTTTTGTTTTCTTTGGAGCTAACAATAACAATAACAATAACAATAACAATAACAATAACAATAACAATAGCTTATGAAAGATGACTATTTCAACGTTTTGTCAATTGTCATGCATTTGCATGTATATAATATAATGGAGCCCTTCTTCTTTAGCTTGTGGTGTCAACCACCACCATGCTTAATGCTATCCCATGTGCTACTTATTCATCTCCTTAATTAAATTTCTTATTTTCAGACATCTTAATATATATAAATATATATGGACAAACCACAAACCACTAGCTGACCACTCTAATAGTCTAATTTTGATCAAGACAAAATAAAAAGTTTATTAGATGAACCTATTTGGACACAAGAGGTCTGATAAGTATCAATTAATTAGTTTAATTAGATAGGTGCATGCAATAAGTTTGCTCCAAAAGTTTTATAAATCAAAGATTATTATTACCTACCATAGTTAAATTATATTGATTTCAATTTCATTATTATTATTATTACTATTGTTATTGTTATTATTATTACAAATAACCAACTCTGTTGGGTTTAGTGGCCCAAATTTCTTTAGCCTAACATATTGTGTCTCGAGGTTTTTAGAATATTCTAGAGTATTGAGAAATTTGTGGATGTTTATGGAAAAATCTAGAATAGAATAGTATTCATGAAGATTATATTCTAGATTTGTGTGGACTATTATGTGTAGAAGTTTCCACACATTTCTTCCACCTTTATAACACATCTATAACAGTGAGGTTGGACATCATTTGGGAATCAACACACAACAACAAAAAGAAAAAAAAAAAAACACAAACACAAGCAAGCTACAAAACGCATAAGCCTTTCACTTTTCTTGTAATTCTCCATCTAATATTTTATTATACAACTCCATTGTACTTTTGTTGTAATACTCCTTAGTGAGTGAAAATAGAGAGTCTTGTTATAATATAAACACCCTTTAAGGGTAATTGTATTCTCCTTATTCTAAAATATAGTGGAATAAAAGCTCGTCGTTAGTGGGTTGTTCCCACATAAAATTGTGTAATCTACATATTACAAATCTTGTTGAATTTATTATCATCCCTTATTATATACTTCTCAATCAACACATCTTCACTTCCGCTGCGCTACGTACTCAAATCAGTGAGATCATAGTGATTTTTTAGGCAAACCTTGTTTGTCAGGGGTGTGCAAGAAAACCCGGCCTGATACTCGCACTACCTGATCCTTAAAAACGGGTAATTTTTGGATAAAATTATTTTTTTTCTACAAGTCGGTTACCTGAAATTTTCGTGCCGGGTATGAGTATTGAATTTTGTTGCTCCGGGTACCCGATACTTGGTTCAATTTTTATATTTTCATTTTTCCCTTTCTTTTTGGGCTTTATTTTTTTTTTTCGCACAACTCACTGCCTTTCTCTGTCACTCTTACTATCACAATTCACAGTCTTATTGCTTCTCTTTCCCTCTCATGACTGTTATTTGGTTTAGCTTTGCTTTTCTTATTTTTTTGGTTTAGCTTTGCTGTAATTCTTACTCTCCATTTTTTGTTTAGCTTTGATTTTTCTATTTTTTCTTTTCTCTTTTTTTAATTTTTTTAATTTTTTTGCTTTTCTGATTTTTTTCTTTTGTTTTTCATTATACAAATTTACTATTTTCCATATCTTAGTGACGGACTATATTGCCTTTTGATTATGATGTGATTTACTATGTATTTTATATATTTTCCTTTTTCATTTTGCTTTCACTCTTGTAAAAAAAAGAACAAATTTGTAATTTGAAGTAGGAGCATAAATATTATTTTAATTTGTCCAACTATACTTTACTTGAAAAAGCAATAGAAAAATGAAATCACGGGCATCCGCTCACCCGACCCGCTTATTTTGAATACCCGAAATTACCGGGTAGATCTTGGGTACTAAAATTCACTACCCACAAAGTCGGGTACCTGCACTTTCGAATACCCGAACTTACGGGTACCCACTTTTGCACACCCCTATCTGTGAGTATGTGCGGTGACCAAAGAATGGAGAATTGTTGGTTAATATTTGTTAGAAACATAACTACAATAATATTGGGGTTGTTTTCGTCTTTTTTTTCCACAAATTTCAAATACTTGTTATATACCCCTAAAATACTACCCTTACACTACATCAAAAATTATAAAAATGCCACCGTATAAACATAATATGTTTCTACAAAATATTAACCTGACATCCCCCGGAGAATGGCTAGTAGCCCCGAGAGGAGGTAGTAATACTAATCATAGGCTCATAGCTCTCTTAGTTAGCGTTTGTCGATATAACAAACTACACAATAATAACCATCTCGGTCAAGTCTAAAATCATGCATTATATTACAAAGATACAATCTAATGATGAGCAATCTAGCTATGTTGTTCAAGTTTCAATTGACCTCATCTAGCTATGTCGTTCAAGTTTTAATCGACCTCAGAAGTCTAACAAACAATCAAATCAAAATATTGTTTTCATCTCTAAAAAGGCATTCACTCATATTATTGGTGTCAAACTTGCATCATTATTCACTTTGAAAGAAGTATATCACTAAAATAAATACAAAATTAATTATACCTTTAAAAGATTTAAAACGAACTAAAAACCAAATCAAAAACGGAGCTAAGTACATGGATGATGCATCTAATCTTATTATCATAATGCAAAAATTTCAAATCATTAGCTAGTTTTTTGTTTTAATTAGATCACTTAACTAAGCAAATTGAGGCAAAAATATAGTCACGTCCCTAACGTTTGTAGTTTAGCCGAAATAAATAAAATTCTAGGGTCTAGTAAAAAAAAATTACAAAAAGAAACATACTATACACAAATTCCAAACAAAAGAAACGAAAATAGTGAATGTTCCAATTGTCGGGCCAGAAATGAGCACCAATTTGTCTAAATACACTTTCACTCTCGTGAGTGACTCGCATTAGTCGTATAGTTATATACTTGTATACATAACGTGGAACTGTGGAACACAATGCATGCAACGTACAAACTTTTTAATCAACAGTTTTGTCCTCATCATCTTAGCTACATATATTTAGCACTCTCTACAATCTTTGGTTACTCCGTATTTGCTTGATTTTAATCACAGTTGCTTGATCTACGTGAAAAGGAATATCTTATTGTACATGGTCTAGTTGATGGTGAAATTTTGCACATTCTTGGTCTTGTATGTTATTTGGAATGATTATTGAACTGAAACGCTAAATATCGCTCGGAAAATCCTTACTATCGTTCAATTTATTAACTGATTTTCCATTTTTGTCCTTATCTCACAAACTACTATCAAGTACCAACCACCACCCTAACACAACACAATCACCACTCAGCCACCACAAAATCACCACCCCCCAACAAAACCCACAAATAAATTAAAAATAAAATAAATTAAAAAAGGTTAAATTATTATTATTATTTTTTTATTTTTAAAATTGACACCTGCGCCTTGTTTAGAAGCAGGAGTCATTTTTTTTATATAAAAAAATTATAGGTGTTGGTGGAGTACGACGAGTAGTAGGTAGGTGTTGCAATGAGTGGAGGTAGGTTGGTTGGGTGCAGTTGGCACAATGGTGTTAGGGGTGGAATTGGTGTTTGTAATAGAAGGATAAAATGGAATCTTTATAAGAATGACGAATTGGTATCCTCATTACATGCGTGAACATCATATCATATCATATTTCCATCATAAGAAATTACCCAAACCCCATGCTTTTTCCCGATTCAAGGAGCTAATGCATTCATACAACACGTACATATAGTTTAGCTTTATTTGGCTCAATTCAAATAGTCGGTTCATGTTTGGTTCAATTCATCTCTTCAATTCATTTTTCAATTGTTCAACTAAATCTACTTTGATTGATTTGATCCCGTTCAAATCTATTAAAAAAATCCAATTTAGTCCAATTAAGTTAATTTTAATAATGTAAACTAACTTAAGTTAGTTTTAATAATCTAAACTAACGTTATTCATTTCGAATTATGTTCAATTCAATACAATTTATATAGTTCTTTTTTAAAAGAACAACATACTGTGGTGAAACTTGTTCATTATTCATCCATTTGCCTCTTTCTATCAAAGGTGAATTACATGATCGATCAAGATTTATGAGTAATTACACATTTACACTTATACTCTTGCATGGTTTGCACCGTGCATTATTTCATTATGTGAAAGTAAAATCCCTTATTTATATATCATATTCTCACAAATATAATAAATCAAAATATCAAATTATGGGTAACACAACAGTGAGATAGAAATGGCCGCATCAACCAAGTTCAAAAGAAGAGGCAGAAAAGGCGCACAAATGGGTCATTTTAAACCTTATCTTAAGCTACATTTTGTCTGTGATAAGGCATACAACAGAAAGCAAATCAATTTGGAATTAACACTAAAATATCAAATTTTGTTCAAGCTAATGTTATTAATTAATTAATTATTGTATTTTATTTTTCTATGTAACAACAAGAATTGGGACCAATAAAATGGGGTTTTTAGGTTAAAATAATAGTGAAAACAACATTAAGGGTTATTTACTGAATAATTCGATTGCGGGGACCATTTCTGTACTAATATTAGCTGTTATATTAATTAATTAGCTTGCTTATGCTTAATATAAGGACATAAAAATTTAAACAATCAACAGTATAAATGTCAGAATTTGTCATCAATTAATGAAAACATTTGTCAACCTTTAATTAATTTGTTTGCTTGCCTATCAATTTAGCTCGTACTTATTATTCCCATTATATTACTGTAAACGTAGGGTTAGTTCTTAGGGCATTCACAAGGGTGAGCAACAACTACAAGCCTTGTAGCTTTATTTACAACATTAAATTTCTAAGCTATAAAGTTCGTAAGCTTTCACAATAACAAGGTATATTTGTAGCATAGAAATAAACCCACACACTATTTAATTATTTTGTTTTAATTATCTCAAATAAATTTTTTAATTTATATTTAATTAAAACAAGAAAAAACGTCAAAATAAAATATGTAAGGCCTAAAACCTTGTAGCCCAACAAAGCTACAAGGTTTATTTGCTCTTCAATGGTTGAACGGGAGAGTTTTTATATTTGCAAGCAAGGATGGCAGTCCAAGCCAAGTATGACCCTACTCAGCTCCAATCCGAGGAAAAAATGCGCATCCGAATCTGCCTTAAAATTATCCGCATCCGACTCTGCAAAAAAAAAAAAAAAAAAAAAAAAACAAANCCGAAATTAAGTCGAAATCGGATATTAAAAACAATCCGAGTTATCCAACAATTAATCTGACTCTAGCGGATCTCCGCCTACGACTCCGACTCCGCCTTTTATTTCTCTACTTATTAGATATAATAATTATTATTATTATCATCTATTTTGTTATCATTATCATTACTTCTACTAAACTGATATAATTTATGTGTTAATGTAACTAATTAAACACGTATATGGCTGCTACTAAATGGTTATCAACTTATCATTAGAGATGACAATTACTCCGCTCCGACTTTAACTGCCCCCGCTTTTCTCCGAGGGGAAAAAATCCACTTCGACTCCGCCACGAAAAAATCCGACTACGACTCTATTTAATAATCCGACTGTAATCGGAGTCAAAATCGGATCTTAGATAATCCGATCTGAGTCTGATTCGTTGCCATTCATATTTGCAAGTGAGTCTTTCATCTGAACCAATTAATGTAATGCAAGAGAGAATGAATAAATTGGAAAACAAATTCAAACTATACGTATTTGGGCTAGGGCCCTGACCCATATTAATTGGTTATCTCAACCTACATGGCTTAAGGCCCATATTAATTGGCTATCTCAACCTTTGTTAGTCAAGGCCTATATTGTTTGACAAAATTTGCTCTGAATAACAATAACAATAATCCAAATAAAAATAAGGAAAAATTGCCAAAAGAAACTTTTTTTTTTTTTTTAAAAATTTGCGAAGCGAAACCTTTTAAAAAAAATTTAGCCACTTAAAACCTTAAAATAAAAAAAATGCTAGAAGAAATCTATTTACTGTTTTCCGATGTTGACTAATTTTTTCAAGTGTTGACTCGCCATTTTCTTCTAATTACACTCCTTTCTCATTTTCTTGTTTATTTACTTCCTCCCTTGCATCAATGACTACCATTAGCTTACCATGAGCAATATCCACCTCCAAAACCACCTCACCGAGCAACAAGCACACACGTCCAAAATCATCACACTTCCTCACATCATCCACTAACACCACAACTACCAAACAACCACCTCACTATGAGCTATAACAAACAACCCCTAAACAATTTAAATTGATTCGAATCCCAAATTCAAGTACCAAAACCAAACCAAAAATTCGAACAAAATTGAAACCATCTGAATTTACAACTTGTTAAGGATATTAAGATTGGTTGATAGGCAAAGCTATCTATCGTACAATATATCATAAAGCAAGAAAACCCAAGTTTCAATTTTTTTTTTTACAATTCCTAAAATTTTCAAACAATAATCTACATCAATTCAAAAACCAAATTACCCAAATTTTCGAACCAACCTAAAATCCCAAAATTTAAACAAATCAAAACCAAATGAAACCCTCAAATTTCGAACTAATTAAAAACGACCCAAAATTTTCCAAAATTTGAACATAATGATGAATACTTGTGGTGATGGCGGTGTGGTAGTGGTGAAAATGCGTGGTGATGGTGGTGGCCTGGTGTATAGATTGAGAGAGGTTAATTAATAGTTTGTGTTTTGCCATACAAAAAAAAGGAAAAAAATAGTTTAAGAGGGGTAAGATGAAGAAAAAGGGGAAGGAGTACAAATATACAAAAAAAAGAGTGCAATTAGGAAAAAAAAAGTGGTCAACGCCTGAAAAAATTGGTCAACATCGGAAAAGTAACGTTAGGTTTCTTCTGGCAAAAAAAGTTATTTTAAGGTTTTAACCGGCAATATTTTTTTTAAAAGGTTTCTTTTCGCAAAAAAATATTTTTAAAAGGTTTGTTTTGGCAATTTTTCCAAAAAATAATAATTATTCCAAAGGATCCACCCTTTCGATAAAGATACTAAATTACTGGGATTTTAGCATCTCATTACAATTTGAATTAGAGTTAGTGTGTCATTTGCTTTTAAAGTGTCTGATAAATCAGGATAACATGCAAGTGACCAGCATAGGCAAGTAAGGCAAGATCTAGAGCATTGCAAGGCTATAGCAACAAACATATTCTAAGTTCCTAGCTTCCCTTCTAAACAACTATTGTTGGTTTTAATATGTCTGATATAATCGACGTAGCAAGATCTTCTCTTCGCTTCCCAGTTTATCAGCACCGTATTTTTTTAGAGCGTGAAGTTTTAACGCAGTCTTTCCTTCCTCCAACGCTCGTTTTCTGACAGCTGATAACGAAACTTCATCTTGCTTATCACACTTGGTGGAAACTCTATCATGCTTATCACTCATGCTGGAAACTTCATCCTGCTTGTCAGAGCTGGGTTTTGTTTGATCCTTCGATACTCCATCATCATTATCAAGCTTACTTCCCCACCATTTGTTAGTGCACTTTGATAAGCCATTTGAAGGAAAGCCATATTTGAATTCATCTGAGGTGTTGGTTTCTATTGCCAAACCAGCAGCAATCAATTGGTGCGATCGCCAACTTGGTGTTGTCTTGCTTCCGGTCTGCTGTCCATTACTTTGTGACTTTGACACCTCAGGAGCAGATTTTGGATTCTTCTCTTTGTTGACATGAGAGCCTGAAGAAGCGGTAGCAGCTGAAGTGACTGCCCCTGTAGTCTTTGGGAGATTTCCTCCAAGTGCCTTATTTTTCTCTTTAGCTGCTTCCTTTTTTATTTCTTCAATGCTCTTTCCAGCAAGATATTTGCGGTGAGGCCACCGCTCGAGGCCATTCTCATTACAGATTTTCTTTAAAACACTAGTAGCTACACCAAGAATGTCAGCTGCCTCAGAGAGGGGTAAAGCAAATAACTTTGAAACATCTTCAAATGAGAACGACTGGTCAATATTTGGCTTTTGATTCTGTCCAGAACTCATTGTTGCATCTCCTGTGGAAAATGAAAATGATTTGATAAAACAAGACACGGCCTTTGATTGTTATACTCAATAAGCAGCGCTTTCCCACTCAATCTTTGAGGTACAGTGTCAACAAGAAAAAGCTGTATTTTTCCGAAGATCACAACTAAACAGTATGTTGCTCCTTGTTCTGGACTTCAATCAAAGGAGAAGGAGGCAACTTGATTCAATAGAACATGGGAGCAAGGATTAGAATTGTGTATAAGAATCTACGACTAAAAGCTACTTAACTACGCTGCCACGATGAGTAGAGAGAAACAGGCTGAACTCAATTTTTTTCTCTAAAAATCAACCTTTGCCATGAAGCTCACAGAGTTGTGCAGTTGTGCTTAAGGCCCATACTTATGGGCAACATGTCTTATAAATCAGAATTCAGAATAATATCAGCAATTCAGCACAAAAAGCAGCAGACCAGCATAAGCAAGTTTCAGGCCATTGCAAGGCAACAAGCCAACAACAACATAAAGTCTTATGTTACTAGCTTCCCTCCTCAATACCTCAACAATTGAATATGACAATAAACACCAAAAACAAAATCTGAAAGGAAATCACGTTCCAATCAAAAGATTGGCATCAATTCCACTAGGGCATCTAGGAGATAAAAATCTCTCTTATCTAACCATTATGCAACTGAAGCAAATAAGCACAACCCAAAAATTTAACCAAACAGCTAAATGCTGCAAATATGAATCCAACCTTCCTGCATATACATGGTTTTAGACGTCTAGGTCAGCTTATTCACATGGAGATGGTCAGACGAAACGGAGGAAATTTTTCACAATCAATACAAATACATTGAAATCAGCTAGACCATAGCAATCCATGATTCAAAAAACAAAAACTTACAGCAATTTAAAGACTAAGATGGGGAGAAACAGAAATCAAATTGACATACAAACTGATGTTTTTTCCAGGAGATTTAAATCAACTAAACAATATTAGTCAGGAATTAACTATAAATAAAAGTATTTCTATACTTCAATTCAGCAATGAAGCCTTTTCCCTCTTACACTTAATTAACAAGTACCAAAATACATGTTTTTTTTCATCATATCTGAAGAATTAAAGAAAATCAAAACCTAAAATCCAGTAATTAGCTTAATTAACTAGTACAAAATTAGAAAAGTTGAAAATTTTGAATTTAAATTTGAATTTGAATTTCGTATACTAAGAGTATATTTCATGGTGAAAGATTGTTATTGATTGAAAAAGACTGAAACTTCGGAAAATATACCAAATCAAAAGAATAAATTAAAGTGTTCATAGATTTAATTACCTGGAATTTGCAGATATGTATATAGTTATTGAGCTATTCTTCTGTAGGTAAATGTCGCTGAAATTTGTGAGTTTTTGTTTTGGCAAATCGAAATTTGTGAGTTATGTGCATTTGTGAACACACTTGTACGCTTATACACTTAGAGCATGTTTAGCCAAATTGACATTGGGTTTAAGACTTGTGTTTAAGATTAGAAAAATTGTCGGTTACCACATTTTTAAAACTGTTTTTGTCACTTACCATCTTCTAAAAAAAATTTTGTCAGTTACCACCTTTTTAAAAAAAAATTTGTTAATGAAGACATCATGCAAAAAAATCCGGTTTGACTGCCGGAATTTGCCTTTGACTCACTTAAAAAAGGTTTTGTTGGTGAATGTTTTGATATATACACTCCATCCTCCCATTTTCACTTATTTCTCTCACTCTTCATTAATTCAAAATCAAAAACTCAACCTCCAATCATTTCATCTTTTAAAAAAAATTTAAACTGCCAAAAAAATTAAACCTGTGCAATTGGGAATCAAACACTGTATTAATTGGTCTTCAATTTATGAAGGGTAGGTAAATTTCATTTCATCAAACCTCATCGTTTTCATTTTCGAGTTGTACTTTAGTTCTCAATTTTTAAAACTCACTCAAGCTGATTTTGGGTTTTGTTTATGGTTTATCAATGGCGAATGCGAATCAGAAGAAGAAGATCAGCTACATAATCTGTCAAAAGACGAGGCAAGTTAATTTAGGGTTTTTGTTAATTTGGAGAAGAAGAAAGAGTGAGAAGAGGATTTTTGTTATGATTTAGGGTTGATTTTATAAGAGGATGGAGTGAGGGGTTTAGATTAGGGAAGTTGGAGGGAAAAAAGGGGGGGGGGATTAGGAGGGAATGATGTTGAGGGTGCAAATAGAACTCAAAGGCAAATTCCGGCAGTCAAACCTGATTTTTCCGCCTGAGGTCTTCATTAACAATTTTTTTTTAAAAGGTGGTAACTGACAAATTTTTTTTTAAAAGGTGGTAAGTGACAAAAAAAGTTTTAAAAAGGTGGTAACTGACAATTTTTCCTTTAAGTTTTTTTTTTAATTTTTTTATTATTTTTTTTTATTTTTTTTAAGGATCTCAAAGTTTGGTTGAAATTTCAAGACTCAACTTAAGTCTTGAAATTGAGACCCACTCAAGTTTTATTTGCCTTTGTTCATTAATGTTATTATTATATTGTAAATATAAAAAGATAAAATAAAAAATAATATGTCATATATTTGAGTCTTAAACTAAAGTAATAAATTTGATCAAGTCTTAATGAGTCTTAAGAAAAATTTGATGACATCATTTTCAATGGAGACCACAAAAAGTCATGTCTAACCCAAGTCTTGGGGCTAAACATGCTCTTAGTTGCACTTGCACCAAGTCGCAAATAGGGTCGAAAAATAATACGGGCACACGGATGAAAAATGGTAAATTTTAAAAAAAATATTATTAATGGATACAGATAGTTATAAAATGAAGATTCGAAATTATCTTCAAAATGGGGATGAATCGATTTTGAGGATGATTACCCACATAAATTGTCCATACTAGTATACTACATAGCTTATGCATAGCATTGATAGTCTATCTAACACAGAAATGGATGGACTTTTCGAAGCGATAGCACTTAGAAACGTGAAAGCGTGAATTGTCGAAAATAAATAAAGAAACAGGGAAACATATAACAAAATCAATAAGTTCAAAACAATAATAATGCAAACAAAAATAAAAATATATTACATATAAACATATACGTAGTGATTTTATATGTTATTATAAAAATGAAATTAAATCTTGAATAATACAGTAACTATGTTTCAATAAAATTTATCGCCACATGTATTAACCTGTGTTGAGACTAGATAATGCTAGTAACACAGATTTTGGTTATTAACAAGGACATAAGAATAGAAAAGACCAATAAAAAAAAAAAACCCTGATCTCACCAAACAATTGTTGTCGATGAAGGAATAGTACAAGTTAACAGTGTTTATTTTAACTTTTTTGGTATACGGTCACTACAAGATTCTCCACGATCGGTTTCGGCCAATTAAAACTTATTATCTTTCATTTTTCATAAATATTTCGAAAGAAGTGGGCAAGTGTCTTTTTCGCTCTCCCACGACCTTCTTATGACGTTTTGAACCTCGATTAACCCTAATTTGACCACAAGGGCACCATGTAAAATTTTTGGAATTTATTTCGTGACCTCATAATCTCTGAAAACTGTGAATTTTAAATTACATTTTTGGCTTTCAGAGAGCTTTCCAAGGATCCGTCTTGTTTTCATCTAATTAATTTACCACATTTTATGGATCACTATAGTCCTCCCCACGATATGTTTCGGCCTATAAAAACTTGTTATCTTCCCTCTTTTAGAGATATTTCGAATAAAAGGAACAATTATCTTTTTCGCTTTCTTGGGACCTTCTTAACGATTTTTGAACCCCGATTAGTTTCTCAGGGTTCCTACTTCTACCACAAGGGTGAAGTATAAGACTTTCAAAATTTTTTTCCCAAGAACCTTTGAAAATTGTGAATTATTATAGCCTTTGTTTTCGACTTCCAGAGGGCTATCATGGGCTCTGCCTTTTTTCTGCCATGTTTTTATACCATGTGTTATTAATCACCACAAGATCCCCCATGATCGGTTTTGACCTATAAAAAATAGTTATCGTCCGTGTTTTAGAGATGTTTTGAAAAAGATAAAATTGTCTTTTTCGCTCTCACAAGAACTTTCGTATAGCCTTTTAATCCACGATTAATTGTTTCGGGTTCTTATTTTAACCAAATGGGCAATATGTAAAAATTTCGGAAGTTTTTTTTCAGGACCCCAGAACCTACCAAGCAGTGAATTATAACCTTTATTTTTTGCCTCCAGAGGGTTGTCTCAGGCTTCGTTTTTGTTTTTGCCCTGTTCTTTAACCATATGTTCAGGGTCACCAAAGGACTCCCCCTAATCAATTTCGGCATCTAAAAATTTGGTATCATTCCTCTTTCCGAGATAGTTCACAAGAAATGAATAATTGCCTTTTTTTTGCTATCCCGAGACCTTCTCATTGCCTTTTAAACCCCGATCAGCTGCCTAGCATTTCTATTTTGACTATAGGGGCTTATGTAATTTTTTTTTACCCGAGACCCTAAAAACGATGCAAACAGTGAATTATAACCTTTATTTTTGGCCTCCGGAGGGGTGTCCCAGACTCTTTTGTATTTACCCTTTTTTTAACCACTTGTTCAGAGTTATCAAAGGACTCCCCACGATCGATTTTGGCATCTAAAAACTTGTTATTATCCCTCTTTTCCAGATATTTTGAAAGAAGTGAAACAATTGTTTTTTTTCGTCCTCCTGGGACCTTCTTATGGCCTTTTAAACCCCGATAAGCTATCTAGCATTCCTATTTTAACTATAGGGGCATTGTGTTAAATTTTTGAAAGTTTTTTTTTACGAGACCCTGGAACATGCGCTGATAATGTTTTTAGCCTCCGGAGGGCTGTTTCAGGCTCCGTTGTTGTTTTGGCCCTGTTTTTTAACCACGTGTCTAGGACGGACTATCCACAATCGTCAATCGGTTTCGGCATCTGAAAACTTGTTACCATATCGCTTTTCGAGATATTTCAGATTAAGTGAAAAATTGTCTTTTTCGCTCTTCTGAGACCTTATGGCCTTTTAAGCCCCAAATTAGCCACCTCCCACTACTAATTTGACTACATGGGCACCGTGTAAGATTTTCGAAAGTATTTTTTTCCGAGAACTCGAAACCTACAAAAAATATGAATTATAGCCTTTGTATTTTTCCTCCAGAGAGCTATCTTGGGCCTTTTTATTTATTATTATTTTTTTTTACCACGTGCTTAGACTCACCACAGGATTCCCCACAATTGACCTCGGCATTTAAAAACTTGTTATCTTCCCTCTTTAACTACAACTAGATCAACTTGGGTTGCACACCTTTCCAAGTAGATGGAATCGAACTCTATTAAGCGGGGCATCAATAATTTTCTTACCATTCGATCCAACTCTAATTGGTAATAAATATTTTATTAACCTTGAATAATGAAAGTGCTAAACATCTCTATTTAATTCTTAATGGCATGCCTTTTCCCAAAAGCAAAAAAAAAAAAAAAGAAAAAGAAAAAGAAGTGTTGATCGAACACACTACATAATCACAAATATAAAGAGATTTCAATGATCATATATCTAGAAAATAAGAAGCCTAACTACTAAATCTCTAATTTCAATGATCATATATCTAGAAAGTAACAGTAACAAACATTAATTTCATGATCACAATAAATCAATATTAGCAATTCTTCTCTAAAAAAAAGCAATTCTAGAAAATAAGAAGCCTAGTTACTTTTCCGATCAACTACTCGGTACTACTTTTATATACAAGAATTATCAAGGAGCTAATAGTAATGTATTACAAAGAAAGTGCTACTATTCTAAGTGGTAATGTTAAAATAAACATTATAAAATTCATCCCTCAATCCCAACAATGGTTGAAGAACATAGCTTCTTCTTAAACCTTTTGCCACAAAGCTTATAGGATGATACTTCTGAAGACCCTCATTCCAAACAAAGCTCACCGCGTTCTTAAGTGATGGATCCGAATTCCCAGAGTTGCAGCTTAGCTTAACATTCATGCCAGTTTTCGAATATATATCACTATACAAGAAACAACCATCTGTAGTTTGTAAGGAAACCGTTCCATTCTTTCCATCCAACCCTTTAACAACGTGAAATCCAGCAGATTGCTTGTTAGCATCTGCACCAATGACAGCAAGTCCATCCCCTCCTACTTGGCGAGCAACTACCATTCCTGGACGATCAAAAGGTTCTAACATGACTATGTTACCAATAACACTTTCAGGACCCGCGATCTTCATTGTATTCGATGAGTTACCCGTCAATATGAGCCTAAAAGTAGCATGAACACAAGTATCATTCCCAGCTTGAGGTGATCCTTGCATTGTAATAAGTTGGTCTTGAACAGATATGAAGAACGTCGCGTTCCCATTCTGTTGACTAAGGGAAACCAGTTGGGAGTTATAATCAGCTGGAATTGTGGTTATCCAGTCTGTAATAGTTTTCACAGGTCCAGTTTGAATGTCATAGTCGCCCTTAGACAGACCCGCGAGTAAATAAGGTCCATATAAGATTGCTTGAAGAAAGGCAAATTCAGCACGATCATCTGAAATGTCATACAAAATATATCATTGAAATTAGCATACTCATTTCTTTGGTTAAGTATGAAAATATGCCTGTGTGTTTTTAGTATAAAACTAGCTACATACCTTCTAGAAACTCTGTTCTAAGGGATAGCGGAAATTGTAGTGAAAGTTCTTCACCATTGTTCCAGCTCTTAGGTAACGTAAGAAAATTACCTGTCCATTAAAAGTATACATTTGAATTGTTTTCAATATATAAGATGCTTTTTCTTGATCAAGTGCATGTTGTGGTCAATTTTATAATCTGTACTTGTTCACCTATGTTAGCAATAATGACAAAGAAGGGATAAAAAAGGTAGACCTGGATTCGGCAAAGGAAAAGTTAAAGGTTTTCCATTGATTAAGGCTTGAAGACCATTCGAAGATGTCCAAGATGGTAGTCTTAAATTCAAGGTAGCTGAACTTGAGCCCTGAAATAATAACAAGTGAGTCTTAATGTATTGAATGAGGGGCATTTCATGATAAGAAGTTGATAAGGAAAAATGTAAAGCTGAGCACCAATCGAATTTATGGCAAGGATATGTATTAGCAAATGATGATTATACCGCTTTTGCAGAAACATTTATCTTCACTTTGAGGCTTGGATCCCAAGAAACAACATCATCTACAACCTGGGTAAGTGACATGTTTGCAGAAGTCCATTCGAGCGTGCTTGAGATGTACTGAATTACATAGAGCGCAGGTACTTTTCCAGCCTCTTCAAAGTATATTGAATCTCCTAATTTTGAAAATGACTCAATTCCTTTACGAAACAAAGAGTTGTTACTGAATCAGATTAATTCACCTTTTATACAAAATCTGACTTGAAAAAAAATAAGCATCTAAGAAGTAGAATGTAGATATATAGTTAGCCACAAAAGTTCAAACCTGTTCCATAACAACACCAAAAGGTATCAAACAAAGTACCCCAGCCATGCTGGCTTACTGCTTTTGAAACGCCGTGACCTAGAGGAAGCATATAGATCATGACACCAGGTTCAGTTCCTCTTTGTATGCTAAGTACACCATTTGTGAATGCTCGTTCATAGTAATCTGCATAACTTATTTGCTTTGTCCATCTAAACAGGTTACGTGAAACCTAAAACACAAAAGTTGTGTGAGATCGGCATTGTTCACAAAATAAATAAATTTTCTGATGTTAAGAGTTCCATAACTCAGAATTGCTGATAGCACTGACAAATGCAAAGGTTACCTTCAGCATATTATAAGTTGAACAGGACTCCTCATTTTCTGTAGTCAACTTGTCACCTAGCCTATTCGAGTCAATCCTGGTTGCAATAAAGTAGATTCTTCTGATAAGGAATTACCATTTGATGCCAGTAATCATAAAATCACTGAGAAGTAAAAACTGCGAGTATACCAGTGCTCGTCCACTGAAGTGCCACCCGTTGCATAGGTGTGAGTGGAGTTTACAACATCCAAAAAAAAAATCCCCATTTCCTGCTCAATCAATATGGATGTTAGATCCTCTGTTGCCATATAAAACTTTTATCATATAATCCTCTTGACAATTGTATGTTATGCAGCCACTGACCTTATATAGTTCATCACCTGTTATTTCGTACCTCATTTGAGCACCAATTGCAATCGGAATGTGAGTATTTGCATGAAGATCTGATATATCATCAACCTTTACAATCAAAGACATGACATATTAGCAAAAAGAGCAAAATATATATATACATAAAATCCATACAGAATCATGAATGTGAATGCTTTTTAATAGAACAAAAACCTTAGACATTTTATTAGTGACTTATTGTGTTAGAAGTGTAGGTTGTTCATTACTTACCTTCATTGCAAGTAATCCTAAAAAGCACGGTTTGTCGAAAAGATGAGCAAGCAATAAGTGCTTTTGATCTCCCTGTAGTCAATGAGAAGAAACAACTTTGTGAGTCCGACAATCAAGATACAGGTAGATAGACAATCTGATGTAAGGCCAAATGACTACCAAAAAGTACACATTGAATATAATGACAAAACCTGTACATGACAATTTAAGTTTCAATTACCCTAAAAAAAATATTTGCATTCTTCCAAGTGAAAACAAACCATTTTGTTGCTCTATATAGTACAGACCACAAATAAAACTTCACTGCAATAGAAAACACAAGTAGTTTAAGATAATGATCTAGCTAGTTCAGTAGCAACATATTTTTCTTACAATTAGCATGCTGAAACTACTAATCATTAACCTACCGTGACCATAAATAATCGATACAGGACATCGTTCATGCCACCAGTCTCTTCATTTAGTGACTGCCAATGCTGGTCAATACTGTATCGCCTCACAACATTCTGAACACGTAGGTAAAAATAATTTGCCATCGATGTCACCATCTGTAGAGCCTGAGAGTTGCCTGCATAATTATACTGATCCAAGAGGCCTGCCATAATCTGAGAATGAAACCGAACAACTACAGTGTTATCCACTACAACTAAGGCTATCATCAGAAGAGGAGAATTTCCCATTATTAATTACCTTATGGATGGTGTAGTAAGGTGCCCAAACATATTGTATAGCTTCAAATCTATCAAAAAATTCAGTTGGAAATGCTGAAAGGTATCCGGTTTTCATAGCATCCTGACATTCCTTGAGGGCAGATACTAATGCATTCATCCTTGCTCTGATAGTTTCATTATGAGTACTTGCCCACATTTGTGCTGTTGCACTTAGATAATGTCCTTCACCACATGTTCACATACACAAATTAGTTTTGTCGAATCTAATCATATATAAGTGTATCACTAGTCACATATACAACAAAAAACATAAGAAGAAGACCATATAACATATAAAAATGTTCGATCAATGGTTTACAAGCTAACTATAAGCAGGGCAAATGACTAACCTACAAAATGTCCACGAAGCTCAATATTTGGTGCTTCCCAGCCACCGTATGGAGCTCCTGGTGTAGGCAACCCAGCAGTTTTCCTAAAGTTCCACGCTAAACTATCAACATTCAACATCAACAAATACTCTATATTTGTCTGTTGAGCTCTCCCATGTAATGACTGAGGGTTTAACCTCACATTATGAAGCGAAATTTCATCAAGGAAATCCACCTTATTTGTACCATTTGAGTACTTAATTGTCTTATATAGGGCATTCCAAGTGTAATCAAAATCTTCCCTCAGCTTTTTCCTAGGGTTTAACTTAGACCAAGCGTTTTCCTCAGGTGGCGTCAAATGATTATGATACTTAGACATAATCTCTTTTTTCCATGTCACATTTTCCGATGTCATAAGCTCATATTTCATTGATTTTGTTGGAAATTGGCCAACTTTATCAGTACACACCTTCAAACCCTGAATCCCGGATATGAAAGCAAGAAAACATCCTAATAAGATATGGTTAATCAGCCAAACTCCCATTTTTTTTTAATTTTTTTTTGGTTTGTTGCAGAATTGAAGAAAAAGGATTAACTTATGATACAAGAACTAAACTTTATACTAAAATTCAACAATAGATAAGGTCAGAAAAAATGAAAAAGTTCAAAATGGAGTAATTACAACGAAGAAACACCAAAATTAGAAAGACAACAATCTAAAATGAAAAGAAAAACTAGTAGTTCCTGCTGATTAATAATCTTTGTTCATAATCTTTGTTCTTTGAGTTGTTTCAGCATACAACCAAATCAAAAACCACAATCACAAATCGATACAACCAATGCTCGAAAAAAACCAAATCAANTACAAGAACTAAACTTTATACTAAAATTCAACAATAGATAAGGTCAGAAAAAATGAAAAAGTTCAAAATGGAGTAATTACAACGAAGAAACACCAAAATTAGAAAGACAACAATCTAAAATGAAAAGAAAAACTAGTAGTTCCTGCTGATTAATGTAAACACTAATTAAAGTACACTTTTTTTTTACTCCTTTACTAATAATAAGATTACAGGACAAAATTAAAGCTGTCTCAGATGTGGTCCATTCTTTCATTATCCAATGCCATTGTATGACTGTATGTGCATTAAGGATCCTCTAGGATTCCATAATTAAGTACATCTTATAACTTTAATCATAATTAACGTTGCCATTTCATCATAATCTTTGTTCTTTGAGTTGTTTCAGCATACTTTTTGACTTAAGTAGCTGCTTGTGCCCAAGGCAATATATAGTATAATGATTCGGATACTAATCATACATACTATAATGGTGATATATTAAGAACCTTTGTGAATGGATCATTCTTTGATCGAAGGAAGGTGGCATGACAATTATCAAGCGCCACAATGAGGCATAACCTATGTAGAAAGTGGGCGTTTGCCATTTATACACCTAGTCACCTAGATAATTGGTGATATTAAGAACCTTTGTGAATGAATTATTCTTTGATGAAAGGAAGGTGGCATGACAATGATCAAGTGCCATAATGAGGCATAACCTATGTAGAAAGTGGGCGCTTGCCATATTTATATACCTAGTCACCTAGAAACTCAATACCACTGGTGCTGCATACGTTCTTTAACATACCGTTCCAAAAAAAGTTAGAATGAGAATCAATGCTTACACGGCTTGTATCAGGTACACCAAGGTTTATAGCATACAACACAAGTTTGAAATAATAATAAACTTTTTTATCAATGGAATTTATCATCCTTGAATGGAAGCATTGAACAAACTACACAAACTCAATATAAATGATCATTTACAAAATAAGAAGCTACACTTTCTAATCAGATAACTGCTCCTATTCTACTTAGTAATGTTAAAATAAACATTATAATATTCATCCCTTAATCCAAACAGTGGTTGCAGAACATAGCTTCTCCTCAAACCTTTTGCCACAAAACTGATAGGATGATACTTCTGAAGACCCTCATTCCAAACAAAGCTCACCGAGTTCTTAAATGATGGATCCGAAGTAACAGAGTTACAGCTTAGCATCACATTAAGGCCAGATTTCGAGTAAATATCAGTAGACACAAAGCAACCATCTTTAGTTTGCAAGGAAATCGTGCCATCTTTCCCATTCAATCCCTTAACAATGCAAAATTGAGCAGATTGCTTCATAGCAGTTGTACTCATTATAGTAAGTCCATTATCTCTTCCCAGGCGAGAAACTATCATTCCTGGACGATCAAAAGGTTGTAACATGACTATTTTACCAATAACACTTTTAGGTCCAGTTATGTTCGTTGTCCTCGATGATTTGCCCATCAATATTAACCTAAAAGTAGCATGAATATAAGTATCATTTCCAGCTTGAGGTGATCCGTGCATTGTAATGCGTTGGTCTTGAGCGGAGATGAAGAACTCTGTGTCACCATTTTGTTGGCTAAGGGAAACCAGTTGAGAGTTATAATCAGCTGGAATTTCGGTTATCCACTCTGAAATAGAGTTTACTGGTCCTGTTTGAATGTCATAGTCGCCCTTAGACAGACCAGCAAGTAAATAAGGTCCATATAAAATTGCTTGAAGGGAAGCATATTCAGCACGATCATCTGAAATGTCAAGCAAAATATATAATTTGATGATGACATACTTATTTCTTTCATTCTTTGCTTAACTAAATAGAAATGCTTCCGCTTTTGACTTATTGATATGAATTACCTTCAAGAAACTCTGTTCTAACAAATAGCGGAAACATCAGTGAAATTTCATCGCCATTGCTCCAGCTCTTAGATATTGTAAGAAAGTCACCTGGACATCATAAGTACATTATACAGTTGAATGGTTTTCAATATAATTGTTTCCGTTTTTTTGAGTGTATGTTATGCATATAATTATGTGAACTTGTAAACTAATGTTAGCAATTTCAGTAATGATAAAGAAGGAACTAAAAAGATATACCTGGATTCGGCAAAGGCAAATATTTGCCATTAAGTGAGGCTTGTAAACCACTCAAAGATGTCCAAGATGGTATTCGCAAATTCAAGGTTGCCTTTCTTGAACTCTGAAATAACGGAAACTGAGTCATAAATTCAGAAGCACAGTTCTTGTTACGAAGTTGATGCTATGTAATATATTGTAAAACACTGCTAATATTGCAAATGATGATTATACAATTATACACCACCTTTGCAGAAAGTTTCATCTTCACTTTGAGACTTTGATCCCAGGAAACAACATCATCTACAACCTGGGTTAGTGACATTTGTGCTGAAGTCCAATTGAGAGAGCTTGATATGTATTGAATTACATAAAGGCCGGGTACATTTCCAGTCTCTTCAAAGTATATTGAATCCCCTAATTTTGAGAATGACTCGATTCCTTCAAAAACAAAAATAACATTAAGTCACTTTCATAGACAATTCCGATAGGGAAAAAAGAAAAAGCAGAAGGTAGCTAGTTAGCTAAAAGTTCACACCTGTTCCATAGCAACACCAGAAAGTATTGAACAAAGTACCCCAGCCATTATGGCTTACTGCTTTTGAAACTCCGTGACCTAGAGGAAGCATATAGATCATGACACCAGGTTCAGTTCCTCTTTGTATGCTCAATACACCATTTGTGAGAGCTCGTTCATAGTGATCTGCGTAAATTATTTTCTTGGTCCATCTGAACAGATTACGTGAAACCTAAAACACAAAAATTGTCTAAGTAATAATGAAGAAAACTGTCTACAAAGTACTAGCGTTTTTTCTAAGTTCTCGAGCTTAAAATAATTAATAAAGCTGATTAATGCAAAGTTTACCTTCAGCATATTGTAAGTTGAACAAGATTCTTCATTTTCTGTAGTTAGCTTATCACCTAATCTCATCGGGTCAATCCTGTGGCAACAAATTAAGTTCTTCTGCTACTGAATTACCTTTTCATAAATCAGCAATCATTACAAGAAAATGAAAAATTAAAAGCTGGTAAGTTTTTCTCGAAGTAGTACCAATGCTCGTTTTCCGAAGTGCCCCCCGTTGCATAGATGTGGGTGGAGTTCACAACATCCAAGAAAAATGCCCCTATTTCCTGCTCAATAAATTTTTGATGTTAGAAAATCCATGCCTATGTGTAACCCACTAGGAACCACATTCTGTTATGAGCTATGAATTTGAGATTATGGTCCTCTTTATATAACATTATGTAGCCACTGACCTTATATAGTTCATCACCCGTTACTTCATATCGCATTTGAGCACCAATCACAATCGGAATGTGTGTATTTACGTGAAGTTCAGATATATCATCAGCCTTTACAACAAAAAAGAATGGGCATATTAGTGTTGAAGTAATCTATATATGATCAGTACATACTCAGAGAAGAAATAACTGCCATCCTATAGAGCAAAAAACCTTAGCTTTTTTAAAATAACGGCTTATTCTCAATCCGAATCATGAAGTCGAATACTATATGCTAATAGGAAAACCAGAAATAGGTTGCTAAGCATTTACCTTCATTGCAAGTATTCCTAAGAAGCATGGTTTGTCAAAAAGATGAGCCAGCAATAAATGTTTTTGATCACCCTGCAGATAATTGAAAAAACAAAACAATGAGAATCAATATACAAGCATAAAGATGATCTGATTTAAGGTACAAATGAGTAACAAAAATATGAGTTGGATTATCTACTCTACTTGCACCGACAAATAGAGTACACAACACACCAACTTCCGATTAGCCCAAAATCTACCTGACCTTAGTATAGTAGCAAGTATTTGTAATATGAAATGTGATTCAGTTCAGTTCTTAAAACAAAACATTCTACCTACAACAAACATGTTCAAACTACTAGTCACAAACCTACCGTAACCATGTATAATCGATAAAGGACATCATTCATGCCACCAGTTTCTTCATTTTGCGCCTCCCAGTGTTGACCAATACTGTATCGCTTTATAGCATTCTGAACACGTACATAAAAATAATTAGCCATTGACGACGCCATCTTTAGAGCCCGAGAGTCACCTGCATAATTATACTGATCCAAGAGGCCTGCCATAATCTGAGATCAAAGCCAAACAACCATAGTGTTATCCACCAAAACTAAGGTTAAAGTCGAAAGAGGAGATATATAAATGGTCTTCAAAAACGAGACAAAGAATATGTACCTTATGAATAGTGTAGTAAGGTGCCCAAACATACTGTATAGCTTCATATCTATCAAAGAATTCAGTTGGAAAAGCAGAAAGATACCCAGTCTTCATTGCATCCTGACACTGCTCAAGTGCAGAGACTACTGCGCTCATCTTCGCTTTGAGAGTGTCATTATGAGTACTTGCCCACATCATTGCTGTTGCACTCATGTAATGCCCTTCAATTCCCCACATATTCAGAAACATTCACATACTAAATCAGTCTTTTTGTTAAATATAATCATCTATATATGATCATCACTACATCAATATATTCAACTACTTCACAGTGTTCATCAAACAAATACAGCTAAATTAACTTTTTATTAAATTCAAGAGTACAACAATACACACATGCAACATAAGACAAAAGAATAAGATCATAACATAGAATGTTTTAGATTAATAGAGTTATAAGCCAAGTAAAAGCAGGACAAGTGACTGACCTACAAAATGGCCTCGAAGCTCAACATCGGGTGCTTCCCAACCACCATATGGAGTTCCTGGTGTCGGCAAACCAGCAGTTTTTCTAAAGCTCCACACCAAACTATCAACATCCAATATCAACAAATACTCTAAATTTGTCTGTTGAGCTCTCCCATGTAACGATCGAGGGTCTAACCTCACATTATGAAGTGAAATTTCATTAAGGAAATTCCTCTTCAACGTTTTATTGGAATACTTGATAGCCTTATACAAAGCATTCCAGTTGAATTCATCATTTTCCCTCAAGTTTTTCCTAGGAAGTAAACTAGACCAAGCAACTTCGTCGGGTGGGGTCAAATGATAATGAGAGATGATCTCATTTTTCCATGTCTCATTTTTTGATGTCAAAAACTCATATCTCATAGTTTTTGTTGGAATAAGAGTAGGAGTATTAGTACACTCCTTTAAACTCTGAAGTCCAGATAAAAAACCCAGGAAACATGCTAAGAAAACATGATTATATAACCAAACCCTCATTTTTGTTTTACTTTTTCCGTCACTCAAGACACAAAACAAAAACCGAATTATAAACTAGGATTTCCCTGTGAATAGATGAGTAATATGAACTGTTGTGGGATGAGATGAACTCAATACTATAATTTAGGAGTGGATAAGGATAAAACCAAGTTAAAAACAAACAACAGTCACCCAACTTGTAAAATGCAGTCTGTTGGAAGCTAAGAATTCAAAATATCTGATATATAAACATTTACACTGGTACAACAACAAAAAATACAATTAAGAATCATTAAAATTAGAAAGACAACTTAGTATCAATATCCATATATATCGATCTTTTATGATGATGAAAAATGTTTATATTATGTATAATCATATGCTAAGGATAATTTATGCTAGTATACAAATTGCCAAATCAGGAAATCATATGTCGTTAATTATCAATACAAAAGTATTATGGACTATAGTTTTAGCAAATCGTATCCAAACATAAATAATCCGAGAAATTTGCATAATGTGTAAAGTTTAGACTAAGGATATACATGAAGAATCATCTAGAAATAGATAGACAACAAACCAAATGAAATGAAGAATAGGAAGATATTGCTGACTAATGTAAACACTAAACACTGACTAATGTACTTATCTACTTGGTCAGTGCAGATATCTATAGTACCGAATAATCTTTACTCCTATATGACCGGTCGATTTTTTCATTATCCAATGACATTCTAGACTGTATGCACAAGTATAGTGCATATAAGAAACCCGGGACTTCCAAAATTAAGCACATCTTTAAAACTTTAAGGTTGCCATTTCATTAGTTTTGCATTATTGACAACCGCAGTCGGAAATAAGAATTAAGAAACTTTGTTGTTTCACTTGTATAAGAACAGTTCTAAATTAGGGGTTGCAATGAGTTGGATGCTATAGTGCTAATATTAATCTCAATACTCAAATTGTTTCAAAATTACAAGTAAATGAGTAGAAAGTACAACCTAATAAAACTTCAAAATATTTGATCACAAGTATAACAATAGCATAAACTAGTAAATGATCATTCAACATTTGATCACCTTAAAATGTTATACCAAATTCAATCGTCGAACCAAATTTAATTTATTTCAATTAATCATCTACTGACTTGGTTCGTCTCGTCAGCACTAGGAGACTCATAATTTATCGCCGGAGTTCGGTGACTTTCCACCGGAGCATATCTGAGCGAATTCGGATTTTAGGGTTTTATTGGCATTCGCTAATCGTTATTAACGTTTATTATGCGCGTGATTTGTTTTCTTCTTGTTTCTGAGTTTTTCACAAGTTGAACATCCTTTAGCATAATTACTGAATATATATAGCTCAAGAAATTGTCATTCATACATTAGAGTAACGATACTATTCAAGAAATTTGTCATTATTATATGCATGAATGAAATACACTCTCTATCGTTAGGATGCTCTCCTTTTCTTTCTCCATTTCTACCCTAATTGAGCATAAAAGTTGGTTCACGATTTTCACATTAAAGGTCCGTTTGGTATGGCGTAAAAATTGTTTTCTCATTTTACAAATATTTTCCATCAAACTTGGAAGTTCTATCTGAAAATGTTTTACACCTTATTAAACAAACCCTAAAGTAAACCCCACTACTCTATAAAGTCTATAAATAAATGGCACATCATTAATTAATGGTGTAACTTGCCACATATAAGAATTTACCTTTGTATAGTATTGTAGCAAAGTAGTTATTTCGTGTAATCCGAAGAATAAGAACCAAAATGGTCAAAATTTGTAGAAGAAACTTTCTTAGGGTATAGCCTCACGGGAAGGCCACAAACCAATAGTCAAGCGTTACAAGGAACATAAAGCACCCCCTAAAAGTGGGCACTTGCCATTTATGCACATGCATGCTCTTAAACATATATTGTTGATATTTTTGTTCTTTGATTTCAGAATGAGCATTGATACCCATAGAGGGATGGGTGTTCCTAGAGGTAGAAATTCCAAACTCGATCATTGTTAACACATATAACACTTCTAACTGCACAAAAAACATCAAAGTTTTAACAAGATGCAGTTAAATTTGCAAGTTTAAGACAGGACTTCTACAAGGAACTGATAATATACAAGCAGGGTGATTAAAAAAAACATTTAAAAGTTTCTCCTCAGGAGTCTTAGAAGTCCCTTCCAGACTATCAATTGCAACAAAAAAGAGCTCAATAATCAGTACATAAATTCGAACAAGAATTCATTACCCTTTCTATTGCTCAAGTTGTGCATACCAAACACCTTCAATCTTGACATCCTTGGGAGTCTTAGCACCCAAATCGGTGTCTGATGGCTGCTGACTCTGGAATACTCCAATAACCTCACCAGTTTCCGGCTTAGTCTTGCTAACACTCAATGTGATTTTTCCCTTTGATGAAGCAGTGTTCTTGTTGTTTTCTTTTAGAAGCTCCTCTTCATCTCCTCTTCCTCCAGCAGGCAATGCAACTGCGTTGTCATACCCTGTGGAACCACCTCTTCCCTTAGGGTCAAGGAAGGAGGATCCACGGTATGATGGGACCAAGAACTCCCCACTGAAGCCATCAGGTTTTCCCGATGCCACAAGCTGTTTGATAGTGAAAAGGAAAGGCACACGCTCACCACCAGGGAGCTGTACTGTGACAGCAGCATAGTCGATACCATCTTTTTCCTCAAACTTGACAGTGCCATCAGAGGAGACCTCGAAGGGTCCTTCGATCTCATCAAGGGTGTAGGTCAAACGTGTCATGAGCTTTGTGTCTTGAAAGTCTGGTGGTGCGTTCTTTTGAACTCCCTCGGCCTTGACAGTAAATTTGGTAGGCTCAAGGCAGAATTTCTTGGCAGTATATTTGCCTGCCTTGAATGCAAAGGAGTCAACTCCACCTGCAATGGTTGGACATTGGTTGGCAGTCCCGGTTCCTTTCACTTCAAGATAGGTCTTGCTCTGGATCTCATCGTAGGTAAGTCTCTTTGGTGCTCCCTCAGCGCTTGCTCCCTGGAATACAACATTATTAAAACCATCAATATTTTGCATATCAGAAACCAAGTGGAATGTAAACTCTACATGATCCACTATTCGAGCAAATTGAAATTGGTAAACACGCTATCGAAGGAACTGTGCTACACTGTTTCAATCTCAATACTTTCTTGTTGCAATCATCGTCACCATCAGAAAATACCAAAACTAGATAGATAAAATTTCTACGAGTTATGTTTTAATCCATACATTCTTAACTTGCGCCTACGAATTTGTAATACAGAAACGTATGCTAAAAACCCAATTCAAATTGCTTCATCTGAAAGTACATGGAAATGCTATTTGTCTAATACAAGCTAAGTTGCTGTCATACACACACACTTCAATTCATTTATCTGTTCATGTAGAATTTGTTGTAACTTTGTAATCATGTTGTCCTAAAACCTTAGACTAAAAATAAAACTAAGAAACAAAACTACAAAAGATCATTTCCAATAGTGAGGTCAATTTCGATCTTCTTAACATTGAGTACTAATCAATGTAAGTGAGCAAAATTCAGAAATTCAATCAATGTTAAAATAAATAACAACATACAATTTTCTTATGTGACTGTTTAACAATTCACAATCATCAGCATCATATAGCACAAAATAGCAAAAGCATCTCAACTTAAACATAACAGTAGCTAACAACAAATGACAAAATAAAAACGCGACTTACTAAGCAAAACCGCACAAACATGTAACAAAAAAACGTTAGAAATATAAGCAATATAATGTGATGTACTTATTATACTGATATTAAAAATATAGAACATATATTGCAAGCATGAAGCAATAGGAGAAAGTGACATACGGAGGCGATAAGGGCAGAGGTAGCAAGAGCAAGGCCAGTAAGCTTGGAGGCATCAACACACTTTTTAGCAAAGTCTTTAAGATCAGATTGTAGAGAAAGAGACACTCTACCACCAGTTGACTCTACACCAAAAGCTTTGCAAACATTTGGGGTGGACCTAAGTTGAAGGCTGTTTCTTGATGCAACTTTTGTGGGTTGTAAGAAGGTTGTTGATGCTTGTAATGAGGCTGCCATTTTTATTTTTTTCTTTGTACCAAGTTAACTCACTCTCTGTATTTTCAAACTCTTGAGCACAAGAGAGGAAAGTTATGTTTGGGAAGTCAACAATTATATGACAGTTATTTTGGTGGCACAGGAAATTTGTGTTGGATAAAGAGATAGGATTATACAAGATAAGAGACCCTTTCTTATTGGTTTGTTTTAGGCTTCTTGACCCCACTTTTATTGATTCCAAGTGTCATTTTTTATTGTCTTATTGATAAAGATTTATGTATCTCATTCACAGCCTCAGAGCTTTTGCACCATAGATCAAACCAATTATTTGTATTGTGTTTTAAGCAATGATTTGATTGTGTGATCCCGTGATAATATTCGGAGTACTTCATTTTAATTGTATGAGCCATGATAAGTGCATAACAGTTATGTATCACATGCTCACTGCTTTTCTTTTTTTTTTTTTTTAATAATTGAATTCATATATATTACATCTTATCATAAATAAAGTACATCATATCACAATTATGTATATATTAGCATCATATCAACACTGAGATATATCATACATATCATCAATTTTTTATACATATCATTATTTATTTGTATCATATCAAAATAACACTAATAAAAAGATAGGAAAAAATAATATTATGTATACATAACAGTTATGCATGTATAATTTCTCGTAATTGCATAATCATGCTGGGAGGTAAAGCTCTTCATTCCTCTCAACTTAAGATTCAGTTTTTTAAGACTAATGCCAATTGCCATACCAAATTACTTCTTCCTAGTTTTCATATCAAAATTAACATACAAAGTATTTCTGAATTTGAGACGGAAATACTGTTTTTGGATGTAATTAATTTCATTTGACAACCAAAAAAATAACAACATTTGTCATTTATCTTTCGTTCTTCCAAAAACCTTAACACGATTAGCATGAGCAATGAGATTAGCGTGGATTAATAATGCCTAAAAAGAAGAAAACATGACTTTTTTGTTTGGCAAACGAAGACATGACTTTAAATCGTCTATATGAGTATAAATTATGAGCGTTTGAGGCCATTCCATTTTCCAAACTCTATATAATGATTAGAGTGTTAACAACTTAGCATATACCAGTAGGCAGGTTTCTGTTGGGCTGTTAGTCTATTACCTATGGGTCAGCCCAATCATAAAACAGATTGGGCCTTTTCCTTTTCATGTCCAACTCATTGCTTACGGAATTTCTGGAGCTGGTACAATTGTACGAGACCTAATTAAATGGTGCAACACCGCAAGCATACATGTCTAAACATCGTCTCGATTTCTAAATAAAACCACACTTTCCTAATACAAAACACTCTCTATAGTTTTTTATTAATTTATAATACCTCTTTAATCGATTACATGCTACAAAGGGGTGTAATCGATTACAAAGGTCATAGATTTTTTTCAACTAATTTAATAGCTTCATTTCATGCGATTTCAATAAACATTACTTTATCCGTCTCTAAATATCCGTAGAAAAAAATCCACCCAACACACATTATCATTTTTAAACTAATGCATGTGAACTATCCAAATAGGACTAATTCAATACGATTTGTACATAAATAAATAAATAGAGGTGTACCTTGAATTCTCTAGCCTTGACAATGTCATCACACATATAATTAGCACATAATTGCAAATTGTGTGTCAGCCCGCCTAATCACCATTCAAATACTTCAGAAAAATATTACAGCAAAATCATGTAAACGGCCTAATGACATTCATAGAAGTTTTAGAAACTTAGTGTATAATAATGAGTCACATCGAATTTTGACAATATGCCGCTAATTAAATTTGCCCCCTTCAAAATAGGATGAAAAAAGTCTTGCATAAAATCGTCACTTATTGTGCCAAGAAATTCTGTGGAACGTAGCAATCATGATCAACCTAAAATCGAGCAACCAAATTCTTTTGACGTTAATTCTTTTGTTACGTTTCTCTTCTATTTTTTGTAACTACTATGTAACTTCTGTTAGAAGCATATGATCGGTTCAAACGTTTAATTAGGTTATTTAGGTTGTTCTTTCTAACAAATGTAACATGTATTGGACAGCAAGCATATTTTGTTTTCATCATGCACTACCTTCGTTCACTATCTTCCATCACTATTCATATAAGAAGCCACCAAAAAGAAATAGAAGGGTTTAATATTAGTAAATTACACTAAGGATATGATCGGCAAAACTAGTTGTATCTGTTGGCTGTTAGCTTTTGACTAGATTTTAGCTTTTGAGCCGCTGTTAGCTGTCAAAGTAGTAGCTTTAGAGGCCAGTTGTTGAGGTTGAGGTTGTAGTTAATAATAAGAGTGTTCGGCAAGTGCAAATATTGAAACTAGAAAACAGTTTTATTCTTATTAGCTTTCAATATAAAATATTCAAAAGTCAGCTACCTAAAGGCTACTTTTTTTTAGCTTTCAACAAAAGCTACTCAAAAGCTACCTCTACCTCTAAAAGCTAGCTACTTAGGGCCTGTTTACTTCAGCTGAAAACAGCTGAACTGAACTGAGCTGAGCTGAAAGTTTTTTATGAAGGATTAATGAATAGCAAAATAAGAAAAGAGCTGAACTGAATTGAACTGAACTGAACTGAGCTGAACTGACTGAACGGATTTTAAGCTGAAGTAAACAGGCTCTTAAAACACTACCTCACCAAACACTAATGTTTTTGTATGGTAGCGTTTTGATTGAATTCAAAAATTAAAAGCTACCTCAAAGGCTAACACCAAATACGCTCTAATTTATTTAGAGGGATAAGAGGGACTTTTATCTTTATGCTAAGTTAAGCATCATAATCTCAAGGTAAGAACAGAGAATACAAATGGAGAGACGCTAACACATTTTAATCACTTTTAGCGTTACTTTTCAAGAATGAAGTATTATTGATGACACACTTTTGGAATCAAAATCTTTAATTTGTTCTTTAGTTTCAACATTCTTATACTTGATCCAAGTACAGGTGTGCACAATACTTGGATACTAGTAATTATTTTGCTTAATGATTTTCTCTAAAATATTGATTGTGTTTCATTGTACAAGTACATCATTCAACTAAATTCATTTCTAAAAAAATTTGGTTTCACTAAAGTCATACTTGCAACACTTTCTTTTTCAGGATGTTTCGAAATATTTGCAACACTTGCTTTTTTTCCTATTTTAGTAAGTTTTTTCCTTTGAAATTCCAAAAACACCTCCAATTTAAACATTCTAATCTAAGTTTAACACTAACACCCAAAATCATTAATTAATTAAGTTTATAATCCTATACTAATAAACCAACACCATCACCACTCTTTCTCTTCTCTCTCCTCTCCAACCACCCAATGAAACCTCCACCACCCCTTTTGTTTCTCTCCCTTCACCCACCAATCCCACCATCACCTCCAAATCCTCCATCATCATATATCTTCGTCTTCGATCACCACCACCACCACTACCACCACTATCCCCTTTCAAACCAGCCCTTTCGAACCCCAAAACCCCACCACCCCTTTCGAACCCCAAAACCCCAATCGCTATTACAACCCCAAAACCCTACTCCACCGCCATAATACCTTCGAACCACCACTACAATCTTCAAACACCACCAACAATTTTCGAAAGCCACCACCACAATCTGTGAACACGACAATCGAATTCAAATTCGACTCTAACACCCTCGTACTTCGGTTTTTGGTTTTAGATCGAACCACCTTAGTCAAGATCGAATATGGGTTTGTGGTTTTCAGATCCTCTTAGCACGGTTTTGGTGTGGTTTTCGATCGTTTTGGAGTTGTTCAAAGTGGTTGTGGCGTGGTTGTGTGGTTGTGTGGTTTTTAGATGGAACTACACATCCTCTTAGATCACTATGAATTTTATTTTATTTTCGTCATCTTTAATTTGATTATGATTTTGCAAACTATGTTTTGATTTTGGGTTTTTGGAATTTGGATTTATGATTTTAGATTGGTGGTTTTTGGTGGTTGTGTGGTTTTGGTGGTGATTGTGTGGTTTTTGGGTGGTTTAGGTGTGGTTTCGGTGGTGGAAGTGTAGTCATCGGGGTGGTTTAGGTGTGGCCGAGTCGTTTCAGTGGTGGTTGGGTGTGGTGTTGATGTGTGGTGGCTGGATTTGGTGGTGGATGTGTGGTCATCAGGGTGGTTTTGGTGGTGGCTGGGTGGTTTCGGTGGTTTAGGTGTGGTGTTGATTATTTATCTCCTTTCCTCCTAATTACTACCCTTATTTTTCTAATCTAGTCATTAGGATATTAGCCTAAGAGAATGTGCAACTCCAAGAGTTGCACATAAACATTAACGGAGGTAATACTTCTCAATTCCCTTGCAAAAATATTCCATCAAGTATGTCTAATTTACAATTGCACTAGTCACCATAAGTTGAAACACCTTTGAAGTAAAGTTTTGAATTCAACCTATTAAATTTCAAAATCTTTGTTTAAAGCTAAATACTCCCTAAGATTTTTATTGCACATGCATAAAATAGGTAAAAAGAACAAGGGTAAAAGATCAAACAGTTGACAAAAGAGGTTAAAAAAAAATTGTGGTCAAAATAAATTGGGATTCAATCATTCAAAGCAAAGAAAGAGGGTGGGTTATGATATTTTTGCGATCTTAATTATAGTGGTGCATGACTAAGGGAAGAGATAAGGCAGATAGCTTCGAGTTTGATGGTTAAGTGAAGCACAAACTGATTTATCTGATGTTGATGGAGCTGTCAAGTACTTGTAATGTGTTAAGCTAAAGAAAGGGGATACAATCTATCACAATAATTGTCTCAATCTTATTACTCCGGGGTTACATGAATACACCCTTTTATCAAACAAAACTACCATTGTTTAGGTTAATAAGGTATACCTTCAAAAAAAAAAAAGTTAATAAGGTAGTAGTTTGAAACATCGATTATACATGTCCGCCACTTCTCTGCTCCTCTTCCTTCCTTCTCTAACCCTAGCCTCCAAGATCATAGATGTGTGGATTATGATAGAGTTGATTTAGGGCTTGTTTACTTCAGCTGAACTGAACTGAAAGTTTTTTTTATAAAGGATTAATGAATAGCAAAATAAAAGAAGAGTTGTACTGAACTGAATTGATTTTAAGCTGAAGTAAACAAGCCCTTATTGATGAACGATTCTAAGGGGTCGCAAAAGCTATCTTTATATCGAATACAAGTAGGTGAATTAGATGAAGATCTTCCTCACAACTACTCCCTCGGTACTTTTTTAATTGCTACATATGGATTTTTTACATTGTTCATATTGCAACTTTAACTCAATTTGGTGCTTAATATATAAGGAAAACATAGTCATATGGAATCTTATTTGATTCGTCTCAATAAAACTTTCTAAATATGTAACTTTTGTAATTTTTTGTTATACCAAAATATTAATATTATAAGTTGCGTCTTTGGGAGATGTGAAAAAACAAATGTAGCAACTAAAAAATGGTCGGAGGTAGTATAACAAATCATTATACAATCTTTCTGAGAAGGCTAATTATAACAGTTATATATATGACAGATGCCCCACAATCCACATAGCTATGATTAAAAATTCTTTAGTGATTTAAAGTCAAAATTGGTCAAATTATTATTTTAACTCTTAATTTTGGATAGGATAACTATCTTCTAGAGTTGAAGACCAAAATCAAGGGCTAGAATTGATTTGACTACCTTTGACTTCGATGGTTCATTTTTCAAGTGAACCACCAACGAGGCCCCCAACTATGATCGTAATTTAGTTGAAGGAACTTTTATTGAGGCCCCCAACTATGATCGTAATTTAGTTGAAGGAAACTTTTATTGAATACAATATAACAAGTTTTTGGTAAGACCGTCTTACCGTAAGACCATCAATTATTTGTAGGTTTTTTTTAAAAATTGGATTTATTAATTTAATTAATATATTTTTATATCTAATAATCTAGTCGTTTTACCAAATAAGACCGTCTTATATAAGTTTTTGTAAATACAATATTATGTGTTTATTAGATTTGAAAGTATTTGTAAATATCATAACTAAATTGATATTCAACGTCCATCTTTTACTAGGTTGACGTTTATATTTTGCTTGTTATTCCCCTTCTGCCCTTCTCATCATAATTTCACTTTTTTTTCTCTCTTTAAAAAAACCTCACAACCACCTCCCAACTTCCAAACACCACCACTACTACCTCATCCACCACCACTACCACCTCATCCACCACCTTTGCACGTCACCACACTGCCACCACTTGCGCACTACTATCTCTAAGTTTTTTTTATAAAGGATTAATGAATAGCAAATAAAAGAAGAACTGAACTGAACTTATTTGATTTTAAGCTGAAGTAAACAGACCCTTATTGATGAAGGATTCTAAGGGGCGCAAAAGCTATCTTTATATCAAATACAAGTAGGTAAATTAGATGAAGATCTTCCTCACAACCACAACGAATCATTATATAATCTTTCTGAGAAGGCTAATTACGGTTATATTTATGAGAGATGCCCCCACAATCCACATAGCTATGATTAAAAATTCTTTGGTGGTTCAAAGTCAAAATTGGTCAAATTAAATTTTAACTCTTAATTTTAGATAGGATAACTAACTTTTAAATTTAACTAGCAAAATCAATGGCTAAGATTAATTTGAGTACCTTTGACTTTGGTGGTTTATTTTTCAAGTGAACCACTAAAAAGGGCCCCCAGCTATTGTTGTAGTTTCGTTGAAAGAAATTCTAATTGAATACTATATTATGTGTTTATTAGATTTGAAAGTATTTGTAAATGTCGTATCTGTATTGATATTCGACGTCCATCTTTTACTAGGTTGACGTTTTTTTTTTTTTGCTTGTTATTCTCCTCTTGCCTTTCTCATTATAATTTCACTTTTTTTTCTCTCTCTAAAAAAAATCTCACAACCACCTCTCAACTTCCAAACACCACCACTACCACCATCTCATTCAACTCACCCACCACCTTTGCACGTCACCACACTGCTACCACTTGCACACCACCACCACCATTTCTAAATTAAAATTAAAAAAAAAAAAAAAAAGACTAGCAGATGGCTTGGGCGACTGATGGTGGTGACTGTGGCGACTGATGGTGGTTGTAGCGAGTGGTCAACTAGTGATGGTAGGGTGTTGATACCCAAGGTTAGTGGTGGTAAGATGAGAAATAATGAGAGAAGGATGTTTTTATCCATTCACATATGAAATGTGAACATCGCTCAGTAAAAGCGGATGTCAAATAGCAATCGTCATGTCGTATAACTTGAAATGAATTTGTTTTGTTTACTTACAAAAGTAGTTTAAAAGAGCAAGTACTCATAAAATCATTCAATATGAAGATCTTAAATAAATTGACAATAATGAATTGATTTAACTTTTTATTCAAGAAAAAAAAATAAGGAGTAGTAGAAACCTAATTGTTCAATATCCATCTTCACAAACAAACTAAAATAAGTAACTAGTGACCAAAGGGGGGAAAATTACTAAATTTAGTTTAACATTAATCTTGTATTGGAAGTAAAGATGGAAGTATCATAGACATAGAGTATGCTTAATCAATTTTGTAACTTTTTATGTACTAATTGTAGTTTAATTGTTTTCTAAAGACTTGTCAATTTAAAGGAATATCAAAAATTATCAATTCCACAATTAGAAATATAATTGTAAATATTTGTTCCCTTCCGTTACCTACACATTAGGGTGTTCCTACTCTTTCTTAATCATATTGTATACTATACATTATAACAACTAAATTTACCACTCCATTTGTCAAACCCCACCTACTGATACTAAAGCGACATTCATCCGTGATTCTTTTCTGTCACCTCTCTTCTCCTTTCATCCACTTGCACTTGTCTTCTTATATTTTATATTCTTCATTGTAAATGAGAAACTTACACTATCAAACACTTCAAGCTTTTTTTTTTTTTTAATTATTGTATTTCCCACTGTAAATATTTGCAAAAAATTAAGTATATTAAAATTTATATGAATTCTTCACAAAAAACCATTCTTAGCTTTCACGAGACTGAATTTTTACCAATTGGGGGACTATTGTTTGGTTTTGGCTTGATTTTGTCGTTATATATTGTTAAAAATTTTAGTATAAAGTTGAGCTCTTTATCTAAGTAAGAGTATCTGGGTTTATAACCTTTGAACAGTCCATAATCTTTTAAATCTAATTAGATTTCTTACAAATTTATATTTTCAGGGGAAAAAGAAAGCATAAAAAACATGAGGTTTTTGTTATGTAACCATGTTTTATTTACAACTTTTCTGCTTCTTTTATCTGGGTTTCATGTTTCTTATGCTAAGGAGTGCACTAATACTCCTAAACCACTTCCAACAAAAACTTTAAGATACGAGTTTTTAACATCAAAAAATGAGACATGGAAAAAAGAAATTATGTCTAATGATCATTATCATTTGACCCCAACTGATGAAGTTGCTTGGTCTAGTTTACTCCCTACGGAAACTTTGAAAGAAGAAGATGACGAATTTAGTTGGAATCTTTTCTATAAGAAGATTAAGTACTCTAATAATAAATTAAAGGGAAACTTCCTTCATGAAATTTCACTTCATAATGTAAGGTTAGACCCTAAATCACTACATGGGAGAGCTCAACACACAAATTTAGAGTATTTGATGATGTTGGATGTTGATAGTTTGGCATGGAGTTTTCGGAAAACGGCTGGTTTGCCTACACCAGGAACACCATATGGTGGCTGGGAAGCTCCCAATATTGAGCTTCGTGGCCATTTTGTAGGTCAGTCATTTTGCCCTGCTTTTACTTGGCTAACAAACAATTGATCAAACATTTTATGTTATGCTCATATTCTTTTGTTTTATGTTTGTGTGTGTGTATTATTATTTTGTTTTCTGTTGCATGTGTGAAATTGTGAATTGTGTTTTCAAAAGTTGTTTTATGTTTTTTATTTTTCCTGTTGAACCAATCTGTTGAATAACTAAATATAATGATGTATTGATGATTAAATACCGCAAAACTAATCGAGTATATGCATAATTTTGAATATGTGAAGGGCATTACCTAAGTGCAACAGCACATATGTGGGCAAGCACTCATAATGAAACTCTAAAAGCAAAGATGAATGCATTAGTATCTGCACTTGGGGAGTGTCAGGATGCAATGAAAACTGGATACCTTTCGGCATTTCCAACTGAACTTTTTGATAGATTTGAAGCTATACATCCTGTTTGGGCACCCTACTACACTATCCATAAGGTATAGATTATTCATCTCATTTTTGTAAGACTTATGAATGATTTGTTTGTCTACTCTTTTGAGTTTTGATGATAGCCTTGAAGCACTAAATATTAGTGAATAAAACTATCCCGTTTGCAGATTATGGCAGGCCTCTTAGATCAGTATAATCTTGCTGGAAACTCTCAAGCTCTAAAGATGGTTACATCTATGGCTAATTATTTTTACATTCGAGTTCAGAATGTAGTGAAGCAGTACAGCATTGAGCGACATTGGTTGTCACAAAATGAAGAGACTGGTGGCATGAATGATGTCCTCTATCAATTATACACTGTTACGGTAGGTAACTGATTATCAGCTTTGAGCAAGTTTCTTGTAAGAATGTCTTGTTTAGGAACCGAAAGAGGAATATGGTTGTTTGTACCTCTTAGAAATTAGAAAGTTCTATGCTACAAACATAAACAGAGTACTCGACTAATGTCAGGTAGAAAGATGCAGATGTTATGCTAGGCAATTTAGAAGTTGGTTTGTCAAATACTGTTTTTGTCATTTAAAAAACAGATTATACAATCCAACTTGTATTTTGTTATTCGTTTGCAATATACATCAGACTATTATCTATATTTGCTATCTTGACTCCCAGTGTTGCTTTTTCTACTTGTCTATAGGGTGATCAAAAACACTTACTGCTGGCTCATCTTTTCGACAAACCATGCTTTTTAGGAATACTTGCAATGAAGGTATGTACTAACATAACTGACATCCTACTTCAGTTTTTCCTAATAGCATACACAGGAGTACCTACCTACAAGAAATGAAATTAAATTGTTAGCCTAGCTATGCTATATATATTTTTTCCTTTCCTAAAGCATTCATTATTAGACTGCTTTAGCACTAATATGTTCATGCTTTCTTTGTCGAAGGCTGATGATATATCAGATTATCATGCAAATACTCACATTCCAATTGTAATTGGTGCTCAAATGCGATATGAAATAACAGGTGATGAACTATATAAGGTCAGTGTGCACAGCAATTGGTTGTTCTGTATTTTTTTCTAAAATAAAATTTATAATGTCGTATCTAATAACAAACTATTATCATAATAACAGAAAATCTTCTTCCTAATGAGTTATTCGTTGACAGGTATTCTCTAATATTTGAAATTGACTGAACAGGAAATAGGGACATTTTTCTTGGATGTTGTGAACTCCACCCACAGTTTTGCAACAGGGGGTACTTCGGTGGGAGAGTTATGGTACTACAACACAAATTAGCTTTTACTCGTCCATATAGTAATGATTGCTGATCATAAAATGGTAATTCCTTATTAGAATTACGTACTTTATTGCAACCAGGAAAGACCCGAAGAGGCTAGGTGACAATCTACATACTGAAAACGAAGAGTCTTGTACAACTTACAATATGCTGAAGGTAAACTTTATATTACTTAATGCTCTTAGAAAGTTTGAGTTCTAAATTTATAATTTTTTAATTCTGTGATCAATGACAATCTAAAAAAAAATTGTATTTTAGGTTTCGCGTAATCTATTCAGATGGACCAAGGAAATGACCTATGCAGATTACTATGAAAGAGCACTCACAAACGGTGTGCTAAGCATACAGAGAGGAACTGAACCTGGTGTCATGATCTACATGCTTCCTCTAGGTCACGGGGTTTCAAAAGGAGGAAGTTATCACGGATGGGGTACTCTGTTCGATTCTTTCTGGTGTTGCTATGGAACAGGTCTCAACTTTTGGCTAATTAGCTACCTTCTACTTATATTAGGTTTTATGAGTGGAAGTTTGTATTAAAACATAATTCAAGTGATTTTGTAACACTTTTTTTTGTGAAGGAATCGAGTCATTCTCAAAATTAGGAGATTCAATATACTTTGAAGAGACTGGAAAAGTACCTGGGCTCTATGTAATTCAGTACATATCAAGCTCCCTTGACTGGACTTCTGCACATATGTCACTAACCCAGGTTGTAGATGATGTTGTTTCATGGGATCAAAGCCTCAAAGTGAAAATAAAAGTTTCTGCAAAGGAGGTATAATCATCATTTCTACAGTATTTTTTTATAAGAATCAGAACAGTGTTCAACATTACAAATTTACAATCATGCAGTATTAACTTCTTAGCAAGATTCCTACTCCTTAATCAAGACACTCTAACTCTTTTTCCATCTATTCAGGGTTCAGGAACATCTACCATAAATTTGAGGATACCATCTTGGACAACTTCTAATGGTTTAAAAGCCTCACTCAATGGAAACTATCTGCCTTTGCCGAAACCAGGTCTACCTTTAGTATTCCTTTTTCTTTATTACAAGTTTACAATGAAATAGCGCAAACACAAGAATACAAGTTCTGATAATATAACCACAAAATACACTAAATAAAAGGAAGCAAATATATCGAAAACCATTCAACTGTATACTTATGATGAGCAGGTAATTTTCTTACAATATCTAAGAGCTGGAGCAATGGCGATGAGGTTTCACTGCAGTTTCCGCTATTCCTCAGAACAGAGTTTCTTGAAGGTAGTCCTACATCATAAACATAAGCATTCTTTCATACTTGGTCAAAGAAAATAGTAATTATTTTCAAGTAATATATAAATTGCATGACATTTCAGATGATCGTGCTGAGTATGCCTCACTCCAAGCAATTTTATACGGACCTTTTTTACTTGTGGGTCTGTCTAAGGGGGACTATGACATACAAACTGGATCAATTAAATCTATTTCAGACTGGATAACTGAAATTCCAGCTGATTATAACTCCCATTTGGTTTCACTTGGTCAAGAGAATGGTGACGCAAAATTCTTCTTCTCTGCACAAAACCAGCTCATTACAATGCAAGGATCGCCTCAAGCTGGGAATGATTCTTATGTTCATGCTACCTTTAGGTTCATACTAATGGGTAAATCATCAAACAAAAAGAAAATCACAGGACCTAAAAGTGTAATTGGTAAAACAGTCATGTTGGAACCCTTTGATCTTCCAGGAATGGTAGTTGCCCACCAAGGCGGAGGTAATGTACTTACTGTCATAGGTGCAACTGCTGATAAGCAATATGCTGTATTTCGCGTTCTTAAGGGGTTGAATGGAAAAGATGGAACAATTTCCTTACAAACTAAAGATGGTTGCTTTGTGTATACTGATATTTACTCAAAATCTGACTTGAATGTTAAGTTAAGCTGCAACTCTGGAACTACGGATCCTTCATTCAGGAACGTGGTGAGCTTTGTTTGGAATGAGGGTCTTAAGACTTATCATCCTATAAGCTTTGTGGCAAAGGGTTTGAGAAGAAGCTATGTTCTCGAACCACTTTTGGGATTAAGGGATGAATCTTATAATGTTTATTTTAACATTACAAAGTAGAAAAGCTGCAATTGATTGTACTTTGTACATTACTAGAAGTCTAGAACAATTTCAAAAAACTTAATTTCCACTAGTTTTTATTTTATTTTATTATTCCTATCCCCTTCTTCTCTCGATTAAATGCAATGTATTCATTTGATAAAAAATATCAGTTGAATAGAAAAAGTAGGCTTCGAGCCTTCTAATTGATCTTTTATATAACTTTTTTGTGGACTGTTCAACCCTTTCATTTAAAGTTGAGAAAGAAGCAAACAGCTTTCATGTTTACCAACTCTACTAATAAGAAGTTTAATGCTCTTTTCCAATAACCTTCCTGCTACCAAAGGTGCTTATAGTTTTATAGATGGACCAAAAAAAAAAAAAAAAAAAAAAAAAAATAATTTTTACTAAAGCAAAGAAAGAGGGGTGGGTTATGATATTTTTGCGATCTTTATTATAGTGGTGCATGACTAAGGGAAGAGATAGGCAGATAGCTTCGAGTTTGATGGTTAAGTGAAGCACAAACTGATTTATTGATGTTGATGGAGCTGTCAAGTACTTGTAATGTGTTAAGCTAAAGAAAGGGGATACAATCTATCACAATAATTGTCTCAATCTTATTACTCCGGGGTTACATGAATACACCCTTTTATCAAACAAAACTACCATTGTTTAGGTTATAAGGTATACCTTCAAAAAAAAAAAAGTTAATAAGGTAGTAGTTTGAAACATCGATATACATGTCCGCCACTTCTTGCTCCTCTTCCTTCCTTCTCTAACCCTAGCCTCCCAGATCATAGATGTGTGGGTATGATAGAGTTGATTTAGGGCTTGTTTACTTCAGCTGAACTGAACTGAAAGTTTTTTATATAAGGATTAATGAATAGCAAAATAAAGAAGAGTTGTACTGAACTGAATTGATTTAAGCTGAAGTAAACAAGCCCTTATTGATGAAGGATTCTAAGGGTCGCAAAAGCTATCTTATATCGAATACAAGTAGGTGAATGATGAAGATCTTCCTCACAACTACTCCCTCGGTATTTTAATTGCTACATATGGATTTTTATTCACTTGTTCATATTGCAACTTTAACTCAATTTGGTGCTTAATATATAAGGAAAACTAGTCATATGGAATCTTATTTGATTCGTCTCAATAAACTTTCTAAATGTAACTTTTGTAATTTTTTGTTATACCAAAATATTAATATTATAAGTTGCGTCTTTGGAGATGTGAAAAAAACAATGTAGCAACTAAAAAATGGTCGGAGGTAGTATAATAAATCATTATACAATCTTTCTGAGAAGGCTAATTATAACAGTATATATATGACAGATGCCCCACAATCCACATAGCTATGATTAAAAATTCTTTAGTGATTTAAAGTCAAAATTGGTCAAATTATTATTTTAACTCTTAATTTTGGATAGGATAACTATCTTCTAGAGTTGAAGACAAATCAAGGGCTAGAATTGATTTGATACCTTTGACTTCGATGGTTCATTTTTCAAGTGAACCACCACGAGGCCCCCAACTATGATCGTAATTTAGTTGAAGGAACTTTTATTGAGGCCCCAACTATGATCGTAATTTAGTTGAAGGAAACTTTTATTGAATACAATATAACAAGTTTGGTAAGACCGTCTTACCGTAAGACCATCAATTATTGTAGGTTTTTTTTAAAAATTGGATTATTAATTTAATTAATATATTTTTATATCTAATAATCTAGTCGTTTACCAAATAAGACCGTCTTATATAAGTTTTTGTAAATACAATTATGTGTTTATTAGATTTGAAAGTATTTGTAAATATCATAACTAAATTGATATTCAACGTCCATCTTTTACTAGGTTGACGTTTATATTTTGCTTGTTATTCCCCTTCTGCCCTTCTCATCATAATTTCACTTTTTTTTCTCTCTTTAAAAAAACCTCACAACCACCTCCCAACTTCCAAACACCACCACTACTACCTCATCCACCACCACTACACCTCATCCACCACCTTGCACGTCACCACACTGCCACCACTTGCGCACACTATCTCTAAGTTTTTTTATAAAGGATTAATGAATAGCAAATAAAAGAAGAACTGAAACTGAACTTATTTGATTTTAAGCGAAGTAAACAGACCCTTATTGATGAAGGATTCTAAGGGGCGCAAAAGCTATCTTTATATCAATACAAGTAGGTAAATTAGATGAAGATCTTCCTCACAACCACAACGAATCATTATATAATCTTTCTGAGAAGGCTAATTACGGTTATATTTATGAGAGATGCCCCCACAATCCACATAGCTATGATTAAAAATTCTTTGGTGGTTCAAAGTAAAATGGTCAAATTAAATTTTAACTCTTAATTTTAGATAGGATAACTAACTTTTAAATTTAACTGCAAAATCAATGGCTAAGATTAATTTGAGTACCTTTGACTTTGGTGGTTTATTTTTCAGTGAACCACTAAAAAGGCCCCCAGCTATGTTGTAGTTTCGTTGAAAGAAATTTAATTGAATAATATTTATGTGTTTTATAGATTTGAAAGTATTTGTAAATGTCGTATCTGTATTGATATTCGACGTCCATCTTTTACTAGGTTGACGTTTTTTTTTTTTTGCTGTTTATTCTCCTTTGCCTTCTCATTATAATTTCACTTTTTTTCTCTCTCTAAAAAAAATCTACAACCACCTCTCAACTTCCAAACACCACCACTACCACCATTCATTCAACTCACCCACCACCTTTGCACGTCACCACACTGCTACCACTTGCACACCACCACCACCATTTCTAAATTAAAATTAAAAAAAAAAAAAAAAAAGACTAGCAGATGGTTGGGCGACTGATGGTGGTGACTGTGGCGACTGATGGTGGTGTTGTAGCGAGTGGTCAACTAGTGAGTTAGGGTGTTGATACCCAAGGTTAGTGGGGGTAAGATGAGAAATAATGAGAGAAGGATGTTTTTATCCATTCACCATTGAAATGTGAACATCGTGCATAAAAGCGGATGTCAAATAGCAATCGTCATGTCGTATAACTTGAAATGAATTGTTTTGTTTACTTACAAAAGTTTTAAAGAGAAAGTACTCATAAAATCATTCATATGAAGATCTTAAATAAATTGACAATAATGATTGATTTAACTTTTTATTCAAGAAAAAAAATAAAAGAGTAGTAAAAACCTTGTTCAATATCCATCTTCACAAAAAAAACTAAATAAGTAACTAGTGACCAAAGGGGGGAAAATTACTAAATTTAGTTTAACATTAATCTTGTATTGGAAGTAAGATGGAAGTATCATAGACATAGAGTATGCTTAATCAATTTTGTAACTTTTTATGTACTAATTGTAGTTTAATTGTTTTCTAAAGACTTGTCAATTTAAAGGAATATCAAAATTATCAATTCCACAATTAGAAATATAATTGTAAATATTTGTTCCTTCCGTTACCTACACCTTAGGGTGTTCCTACTCTTTCTTAATCATATTGTATACTATACATTATAAAAAAATTTACCACTCCATTTGTCAAACCCCACCTACTGATACTAAAGCGACATTCATCCGTGATTCTTTTCTGTCACTCTCCTTCTCCTTTCATCCACTGCACTGTTCTTCTTATATTTTATATTCTTCATTGTAAATGAGAAACTTACACTATCAAACACTTCAAGCTTTTTTTTTTTTTAATTATTGTATTTCCCACTGTAAATATTTGCAAAAAATTAAGTATATTAAAATTTATATGAATTCTTCACAAAAAACCATTCTTAGCTTTCACGAGACTGAATTTACCAATTGGGGGACTATTGTTTGGTTTGTGCTTGATTTTGTCGTATATATTGTTAAAAATTTAGTATAAAGTTGAGCTCTTTATCTAAGTAAGAGTATCTGGGTTTATAAACTTTGAACAGTCAAATCTTCTAAATGTAATTAGATTTCTTACAAATTTATATTTTCAGGGGAAAAAGAAGCATAAAAAACATGAGGTTTTTGTTATGTAACCATTTTATTTACAACTTTTCTGCTTTTTTATCTGGGTTTCATGTTTCTTATGCTAAGGAGTGCACTAATACTCCTAAACCACTTCCACAAAAACTTTAAGATACGAGTTTTTAACATCAAAAAATGAGACATGGAAAAGAAAAAAGAAATTATGTCTAATGATCATTATCATTTGACCCCAACTGATGAAGTTGCTTGGTCTAGTTTACTCCCTACGGAAACTTTGAAAGAAGAAGATGACGAATTTAGTTGGAATCTTTTCTATAAGAAGATTAAGTACTCTAATAATAAATTAAAGGGAAATCCTTCATGAAATTTCACTTCATAATGTAAGGTTAGACCCTAAATCACTACATGGGAGAGCTCAACACACAAATTTAGAGTATTTGATGATGTTGGATGTTGATAGTTTGGCATGGAGTTTTGGAAAACGGCGTGGTTTGCCTACACCAGGACACCATATGGTGGCTGGGAAGCTCCCAATATTGAGCTTCGTGGCCATTTTGTAGGTCAGTCATTTTGCCTGCTTTACTTGGCTAACAAACATTGATCAAACATTTTATGTTATGCTCATATTCTTTTGTTATGTTTGTTGTGTGTGTGTTATTATTTTTGTTTTCTGTTGCATTGTGTGAAATGTGAATGTGTTTTCAAAAGTTGTTTTAGTTTTTTATTTTTCCTGTTGAACCAATCTGTTGAATAACTAAATATAATGATGTATTGATGATTAAATACGCCAAAACTAATCGAGTATATGCATAATTTTGAATATGTGAAGGGCATTACCTAAGTGCAACAGCACATATGTGGGCAAGCACTCATAATGAAACTCTAAAAGCAAAGATGAAGCATTAGTATCTGCACTTGGGGAGAGTGTCAGATGCAATGAAAACTGGATACCTTCGGCATTTCAACTGAACTTTTTGATAGATTTGAATATACATCCTGTTTGGGCACCCTACACTATCCATAAGATAGTATAGATTATTCATCTCATTTTTGTAAGACTTATGAATGATTTGTTTGTCTACTCTTTTGAGTTTTGATGATAGCCTTGAAGCACTAAATATTAGTGAATAAAACTATCCCGTTTGCAGATTATGGCAGGCCTCTTAGATCAGTATAATCTTGCTGGAAACTCTCAAGCTCTAAAGATGGTTACATCTATGGCAATTATTTTTACATCGAGTTCAGAATTGTAGTGAAGCAGTACAGCATTGAGCGACATTGGTTGTCACAAAATGAAGAGACTGGTGGCATGAATGATGTCCTCTATCAATTATACACTGTTACGGGGTAACTGATATTAAGCTTTGAGCAAGTTTCTTGTAAGAATGTCTTGTTAGGAACCGAAAGAGGAATATGGTTGTTTGTACCTCTTAGAAATTAGAAAGTTCTATGCTACAAACATAAACAGAGACTCGACTAATGTCGGTAGAAAGATGCAGATGTTATGCTAGGCAATTTAGAAGTTGGTTTGTCAAATACTGTTTTTGTCATTTAAAAAACAGATTATACAATCCAACTTGTATTTTTTTTCGTTTGCAATAACATCAGACTATTATATTATTTGCTATCTTGACTCCCAGTGTTGCTTTTTCTACTTGTCTATAGGGTGATCAAAAACACTTACTGCTGGCTCATCTTTTCGACAAACATGCTTTTTGGAAATTGCAATGAAGGTATGTACTAACATAACTGACATCCTACTTCAGTTTTTCTAATAGCATACACAGGAGTAGTACCTACCTACAAGAAATGAAATTAAATTGTTAGCCTAGTTATATGATATTTTTTTTCCTTTCCTAAAGCATTCATATTTAGACTGCTTTAGCACTAATATGTTCATGCTTTCTTTGTCGAGGCGTGATGATATATCAGATTATCATGCAAATACTCACATTCCAATTGTAATTGGTGCTCAAATGCGATATGAAAAACAGGTGATGAACTATATAAGGTCAGTGGTGCACAGCAATTGGTGTTCTGTATTTTTTCTAAAATAAAATTTATAATGTCGTATCTAATAACAAACTATTATCATAATAACGAAAATCTTCTTCCTAATGAGTTATTCGTGACAGGTATTCTCTAATATTTGAAATTGACTGAACAGGAAATAGGGACATTTTTCTTGGATGTTGTGAACTCCACCCACAGTTTTGCAACAGGGGGTACTTCGGTGGGAGAGTTATGGTACTACAACACAAATTAGCTTTACTCGTCCATATAGTATGTTGCTGATCATAAATGGTAATTCTTATTAGAATTACGTACTTATTGCAACCAGGAAAGACCCGAGAGGCTAGGTGACAATCTACATATGAAAACGAAGAGTTTGTACAACTTACAATATGCTGAAGTAAACTTTATATTACTTAATGCTCTTAGAAAGTTTGAGTTCTAAATTTATAATTTTTTAATTCTGTGATCAATGACAATCTAAAAAAAAATTGTATTTTAGGTTTCGCGTAATCTATTCAGATGGACCAGGAAATGACCTATGCAGATTACTATGAAAGAGCACTCACAAACGGTGTGCTAAGCATACAGAGAGGAACTGAACCTGGTGTCATGATCTACATGCTCTCTAGGTCACGGTTTCAAAGAGAATATATCTACTGTGTGTATCTTTGATCTTTCTGGTGTTGCTATGGAACAGGTCTCAACTTTTGGCTATAGCTACCTTCTACTTATATTAGGTTTTATGAGTGGAGTAGTTTGTATTAAACATAATTCAAGTGAGTGTTGTAACACATTTTTTTTGTGATAGGAATCGAGTCATTCTCAAAATTAGGAGATTCAATATACTTTGAAGAGACTGGAAAAGTACTGGGCTCTATGAATTCAGTACATATCAAGCTCCCTTGACTGACTTTGCACATATGTCACTAACCCAGGTTGTAGATGATGTTGTTTCATGGGATCAAAGCCTCAAAGTGAAAATAAAAGTTTCGCAAAGGAGGTATAATCATCATTCTAAGTATTTTTATAAGAATCAGAACGTGTCAACATTACAAATTTACAATCATGCAGTATTAACTCTTAGCAAGATTCCTATCCTTAATCAAGACACTCTAACTCTTTTCCATCTATTCAGGGTTCAGGAACATCTACCATAAATTTGAGGATACCATCTTGGACAACTTCTAATGGTTTAAAAGCCTCACTCAATGGAAACTATCTGCCTTTGCCGAAACCAGGTCTACCTTTAGTATTCCTTTTTCTTTATTACAAGGTTTACAATGAAATAGCGCAAACACAAGATAAAGTTCTGATAATATAACCACAAAATACACTAAATAAAAGGAAGCAAATATATCGAAAACCATTCAACTGTATACTTATGATGAGCAGGTAATTTTCTTACATATCTAAGAGCTGGAGCAATGGCGATGAGGTGGTTCACTGCAGTTTCCGCTATTCCTCAGAACAGAGTTTCTTGAAGGTAGTCCTACATCATAAACATAAGCAATCTTTCATACTTGGTCAAAGAAAAATGTAATTATTTTAAGTAATATATAAATTGCATGACATTTCAGATGATCGTGCTGAGTATGCCTCACTCCAAGCAATTTATACGGACCCTTTTTACTTGTGGGTCTGTCTAAGGGGGACTATGACATACAAACTGGATCAATTAAATCTATTTCAGACTGGATAACTGAAATTCCAGCTGATTATAACTCCCATTTGGTTTCATTGGTCAAGAGAATGGTGACGCAAAATTCTTTTCTCTGCACAAAACCAGCTCATTACAATGCAAGGATCGCCTCAAGCTGGAATGATTTTATGTTATGCGCTACTCTAGGTTCATACTAAGGGAAATCATCAAACAAAAGAAAATCACAGGACCTAAAAGTGTAATTGGAAAACAGTCATGTTGGAACCCTTTGATCTTCCAGGAATGGTAGTTGCCCACCAAGGCGGAGGTAATGTACTTACTGTCATAGTGTGCAATGCTGATAAGCAATATGCTGTATTTCGCGTTCTTAAGGGGTTGATGGAAAGATGGAACAATTTCCTTACAAACTAAAGATGGTTGCTTGTGTTCTGATTTACTTCCAAAATCTGACTAAAGTTTAAGTTAGCTGCAACTCTGGACTACGGATCCTTCTTCAGGAACGTGGTGAGCTTTGTTTGGTGAGGGTCTTGACTTATCCTCCTTTAGCTTTGTGGCAGGGTTTGAGAAGAAGCTAGTTGTTCTCGAACCACTTTTGGGATAAGGGTGTCTTATATTGTTATTTTAACATACAAAGTAGAAAAGCTGCATTGATGTACTTGACATACAGAAGTCTAGAACAATTCAAAAAACAATTCCACTAGTTTTATTTTATTATTATTCCTATCCCCTTCTTCTCCGATAAAGCAATGTTTTATTTGTAAATATCCGTTGATGAAAAAGTGGCTTCGAGCCTTCATTGTCTTTTATAAACTTTTGTGGACTGTTCAACCCTTTCATTTAGTTGAGGCCGGCCAAACGCTTTCCATGTTACCACTCTACTATAAGAAGTTTTCCTGCTCTTTGCCAATAACCTTCTGTTACCCAACGGTTGTTGGTTATTAGATGGCCACAAACCCCCACCC